>JBCEWB010765410.1:0-13837 GCA_039654565.1 Peronia peronii | reverse complement strand
CCTCCCCCCCCCCCCCCCCCCTCCCCCCCCCCCCCCCCCCCCCCGCCCAAAACTAACCCCAATGACCTCGAAATAGATATTTAGCATCTCTTATTTGTATGCTCTAGTGTTAGCTTGACTATTGCATTTTACATATCGATCGGCTATCGAATATTCTTCATCTACTCATCCAGTCGCTGACGCTTTTTCATTGATCGAATAATATAGGGACAAAAGAGCATTTGCCTTAGAGGATATTGTGCCCTGAAGTTGTTATGAAATAGTTTCTGTCTATCACAAGATGGCATCACTTGTCTGAATGACTTAACTTTACGGGCAGTTGTAGGTCTAAGGTCATCTTTAATCATCATTTTGATTTAATCAAGTAAAATTCAGAATAGAGAAATGTAAATAAACAAGTGAAGAGATTCGTTTCACAGTGTGGATCAGAGAAACAAATCAGTGTCGACTACCTGCAGAAGTATTTGATTGAGTAATCGACACAAGAAACTTTTTGACCAAAGACTGACCCAACACTGGTGTCTTTGATATTAAGTACTCGATACAGCTGTCTGATCGCAGGCCAATGTCTTATCTCACTTTAACAGCAACAACAACAATAACATCAACAACAACAACAACTACAACAACAACAACAGCAAACTATACAAAGAACGACATTTGTACATAATGTTACGTTACGTTCTACATACATCTTTCAACCTCCTGATGGAGGTTATCTGGACGTTTACATAATGTGTTCAAGCCCATAAGAAACCTGAGCTCCCTACCATTTTCATTCCCTCTGACAATAGCATGCTAACCTGCCTTAAATGAAAGGTTGTCTTAGTCATCGGGCCACTTACCAGGGGTTGTCTTGTCCTGATTTCTCAGTCCGTGGACTCACTGTCAACCTGTAAAGTCAGACCTGGATTATGGCGTCTCGGCCTGTCCATTGGTAGCCTCGATCAGATTTGTCCTACCAATGAGCTCGGATTGCTCACCTTTGTGCGCGCTGTCCTCGCCTCCATGACAGGTGCTCATTCTGACTGTGTAGGACTGAATGATGGTTCTGAGATCTGTTTCTTTCCCGAACATACTACCAGAATTCAATGTGCATTTATCTGACTTTCCGGACAGACTGAGACTAGCGAGTACTCACTGCGCAGCTATTCCAGTGGAGGTTTTAAAGATGAGAGTCAAGCGTTGTGTGAGTTACTTCCATACAGAGGTCTGCGCTCACACGGCGTCATCTTAGTTCACTTTATTTTAGCGTGTGTGTGTATCTGTGTGTTTGCTTACGGTGAGAGATATACCTTCATCTCAGTTATCTACTCTCAAGCTAGCTCACGTTTCATTACTCGGCTTATCTTTGGCCGGGAATTCTCTTAACTTATATGTCAATTGTGATATGGATATCATTCTCATCTCCCACCTTGAACTTTGTCGACTTTATACTTCAGGATCCAAATTCATTGAATTCCCAACGATCGGTTTTGGAGATAACAACACGAATAGAACGATAACAATGAGATTTTAGAGATATCCGTTATCACGTGATATGTCTGCAGGTATCATGGACAACCAAAGTTCTCTGCCCAGTTTTCTGTCCGTGCATGGAGACGTTGTCTCCTGTGTTTGTTTGTTTGTTTGTGTTGGGATTTAACGACACATCAGCACGATCTCGGCTATATTGTGTCAAACACGGTAAACTATGTTATGTCAAAAGGTCTGATCAAATATATAGAAAAGGAGAGGAAAGAGAGCGGGACAGAAGACAGGAGTAAGGAGAGAGAGAAGAGATGTCATCCCAGGAATGTTGAGAATGGCATACCATGAGAGACATCACACCAGCGGCGGGCTTTAACAGAGAACCTATTTATAAACCCTGGGCCCCCGCAGGGGATGTCGTGCGTGTGAAATTATATTGATTTCAGTGATCCAATAGAGCCGTCCATTAATCTTTCTTTGTATCTCTGGATCTCCTACCCGCTCTGATAGTGCAATAGCCATCATAATTCTGCTATCTAAGATGCTAACAAAATGTCTGTCACAGGCCGAAAGCAAATCCTTTGATGGATCTGACCACACAACTGATTAACCAAAAAGTAGTGAGAAATTTACAACTTTCAAAGAGATCTTTGTAAGAAATAGATTGAAACATAAATTGATTATATTGATTGTCCAACGATGAAAGACAACCGAGACTCTAGACCTTGAGGTTTTCCTGGGGTTGTATTCAGGTTCTAAACTTTTCCATATTTGCGCTATCTGGATTGATTTGAACATTCACTCACTTTAGGATTATCTTCTGCCGGGGACAGTCGAAATGGTGTAAGATGTCAAGCCTGTCTCTTGCTAATGAACTCTCAAGTTTTCCTTTGTATTTCTCTCAACATCTTCCGGTATGGCCTTCTGGAGGATCACAAAGTAATCGTCACTGTTAGACGAAGATGCGTCAGAAACATCGAGTTCAAACAATATCGATTGATTGACACAACCTCCCGATAGCTGTCAGCCTTTTGCAACATTTTTCCCGTCTCTTATAGAGTCTCCGTGACAGGTTTTCTCACATTAGGTGGTTGCTCGGTGGTTAAAAATACTCAGTCGAATTGAAGGCAACGAAAATCACTTACAGAAAGCTCTTTTTATTTTCAAAGATAAAATTGGTGAAATAAATAGAGATTAGATAAAGTAACCGATGTTCTTTAATGTAATGCAGAAGAATCTTTTATGATGTGTTTCTTTCTTTGGAACTGGTACTGATCTGGACAGGACACATCGCCATCTTGTTTTCTGCTGGCCACGTAACTCTCACAAAAAGATGAAGACCGAGGTCAGTCTTTGCCTTCCATTTTCTTTCTATTTGGACTGCAAGTGATGTGGACGGTCCACTTAGCGACAATATTTGCCTGCGGGTGTGTATGGGAGACAGTCAGCGTGAGCGCTTGGGCGTGACCTTTGACCCAGGTCTCAGCCAATGAGCAAACAGAGCAGGCCAGATATGTACACAATAGCTTGGACAATGGTCACTCATAGGACTGCCCACAGTCCAGCGGCCCTCCCCTCAGAACCTTACGTAAGTCAGCCATTAACTCCTTGACCCCCCCTCCCCCCCCCCCCCCCCGCAGCGTCAGCAAGGTCAGCGCCATCAAAATCAGGAGCTGTGACTGTCGACTGGTAAATGGAGGAAAACAAGGGTCCTAATGTCTGTGACGTTATGCTAATGGTCCCCTGGCGTACTTAGGGCCCTTGGCCGGGACCACAGTGCTAACAGATGAAAAGGCAGCCTGGCGGCGCGGAAAGGCAACATTTAACCTCATCTGACATAGCAGAGCGGGTCGATCGAGGTCAAAAGGTGAACCTATCCAGGTCACGCTGCATCATACAGACTGACCGTCGTAAAAGATAATTGTCATTGTGCCAACCACTACAGAGATACCAGGCCGGCAAGTTAATGGGGAGGATATTTGAGATGCGACACGATGAAATCAAACTCTCGTCAAATTTTGAGCATATGGAGTTATTGGTATCAATGTCAAACTTATTCAGTTCCCTTTCTATGTGTGAAACAATTTTTGTTCTGCCTTAAGTAGAAGTCGAGATATTGGCAATTAAAAACGATGGGGGTGACCTGTTGCTGCAGCTGAATTTAGTGAGAAAATGGCCGATCAATTTTGCAAATCCTTACTAATCTTTGTTAGCCCATGCCGCTAAAAAGCAATTTTGGGGCCTTTACTCAATCTATTTCAGCAAATTTAGCTCTGAAATGCATTTTTACACTGATATAGAAAGGTTCTGTGAAGAAAAAAAATGCGTTAAAAATTCATTCACTGTTGAATAATACGCCTCCTCCCGCCGCTCCACACGGACAGGTGGTATTAAAAAAAATATAACTATTCCTATTTGTAATTTCAATCAAGTTTGTTTTTTCTCCATGCTCTCATCTAGGGGAAGGCGGACGGAAATTTTAATAGTAAAATAATAAGAAAAGCATCCCTTTTAAGTTGTTCCTCAGGACATCTTTGTGACGCTGACATGGAGATGATGACAACTTCTGCTGTAGGTCCGACTTGCTTCCAAGAGAATGGCCGAGATAGTCTGGTTTAGACAGACTGAAAGGCCTGTAAAAACTAAAACATGTGATTTCTCCGGTCGCCTCAGTTTGACGAGCGCCTGATTCCATCGGGTCGTGTCTCAGTTGTGTAGTTTCCTATGCAGTTTGACATCGAGGGACTCCCAAGTGGAAGATGGCATTCAAGGCAAACTGACAGTTGGTGGACATGGCGGAGAAATATGACCTGTCTGTGGGAAAAAAATCTGTTACTGGTTGCATTGCCCAGATTTGAAATGTCCAACATTTGGAATGTCAGGACAAGACAGGTCTGGCAGTACAGGCAGTTGAAACTTTTTACATATAAGAATATGTGACCCAATCACAGAGACGATTTCCGTTTCGTTCAAAGTTTTAACAGATTTCCCCATTTCTGTCTATTACCAGAAACGTTATCGATATTAAAACATCTGAGAGGTTTGGCTTAGTTTTGTATAACAGGATAAGGACTTTTTTTTTTGGACCCGATTATCTGGTTTATTTATGTTCTAGAATCCACGGGCAGACTGATATGGGTTAATTGAGCAGGTTGACGTTAAATCCTGACTGTTGTTTGAGTTTCGTATATTTGACTGTGGTGTTCTGGATGTGAGCAAAATGTGCCGAGTGTGTACAGAATCAGCCATTCATGACTGGGCTTTGCTTTCTTCAGCCTGACAGTGTTCTACACAGGCCTGGCTGATTGTCCGCGCAGGGATTTGTTCTATAGAACTTCTACAATACCCCTGGCGCTAATCAATAACACCTCAAGATAACTAATCAGAACAATTGAATAACACACAAATGGGTGCGTGAATTATTGCTTGAGGTTGCTCACCTTTGGCATTACGTTGATATTTCTTGCCTATACGACAACTGAAGAGTTGTAGCTGACAGCTTTGCTTGCACACGGCTCTGGGCTGTCTGTGAGCCAGTGGTTGGACTGTGGATTTCTCTTCTTCAAAGCTTCACTCAGAGATTGACCCGTCCTGGTCAGTTGTTGTACAGCCTGTCCACATCTTCACAATACTTAATCCAGTGCGTGGTGTTTGGTGATGTCGTTGCTTTTGCTTTTGTTGCTGTTGTTGTTGTTGTTATGTTGTCTTTGTTGCTGTTGTTGTTATTGTTGTTGCTGTTGTTGTTGTTGTTGTTGTTGTTGTTGTTGTCGGTGGTGGTGGTGGTGGTGATGTTGCTGTTGTCTTTGTTGTTGTTGTTGTCGTTGTTGTTGTTGTTGTTATTGTCCCTGACGTCATTTTTGATGTTGTTGTTGTCTCAGCGCCCTCTCCTCCTGTCCCTCCCTCCTCCCCCCCCCCCGGACTAGATAACGTATCAATCATAGCCCTGTTGTTCTCTCGCTCTCTGTCTCTATCACGTGATAATACCTGTGTGAGTCCCGCTGTTCCCGAGACACCTGATCTGTCCCCTACTGGCCACACTTCACATCACAGCTGACTATGCATAATTAATTCACTGGCCGGGAGTCACTGGTTCATTGACTTACACCAACGTCCGGCAGCTGAGCAGCGCGTCATGGCGACAGACCTGTCTGAGCACGCAAGACAATAGCCACATGTCTTGTCTTCTCTTCTCCTGTCTTGTTTTGTCTTGTCTCATCGGCAAATCCTAACGTATCTGTTGTGTGGACAGCTTCGGCACAGCTGTATGCGTGTGTGGGTATATGTCTGTATGTGAGAGTGGAAGTGTGTGATGGGTGTACGACTTGTGGGCATTTGTTTATGAAAACTTGAACTAGAGAGAAAGAAAGAAAGAGAGAGAGAGAGAGAGAGTATCAGCTGAATTGAATCTGGGTAACAGAATGACAGGTGTATTACAGTGTCCTATTATCGTGTTTTCTGAATACCAAATGACTTCCCGTCTAAACAAAATAGTGTGTGTATGTGTGTGTGTGTGTAATTGTGTGTGTGTGTGGCTTGTGTGTGTGTATAAAATTATTTGTCTTAAATAAGAAAAAGTTGAAACCAACAGAATCTCATATTGCCATGCTCAGCTTACATGGTATGGGACAGTGCACACACACACACAACGTCGGTATCAGATGAATTGGCTTGAACTCGCAGTGACTGACAGGCAAAAGTCTCAGGAGAAAAAATGAAGGAATTAATGAACTTGCAAACAGCAATGATCTCCTCCACATCGGCTTTCGGCCATCTTAGACCTGGCCCAGTGTTGTAGAAGGTTGGAGCTGAAGTGTGTCAACCATCAACTCTCTCAGGATGCTGTTATCCGGTCTGCCATACGCATATCGCCCGTCCACACGGACAAACAGATGGTGGCTGACGATCATATCAATCTCATGTGTAACTCGAGGTCATATCTCTTCTCACACAACTGTCAAATATTACGATCTAAATGTCCGTCTTTTATAAAACCTGGACATTCAGCTCCGTTCTCTCCAATCAAGGAAATAAGACTAGGACTGTGACATTCCAGACAGAAATGGATCTCGAGACCATGGGCGATCTATTCCATTGTCTTAGGGGGTGTCTCGGGCACAGACTCCCAGCACAAGAGATATACCGATATGAAAATGAAAGAAACAAAAGCTTGAGGGTGTAGTTGCGGCCTCAGAAAGTGTCGACCTGATAGACAAATCTGCCCACGAACTTAAAACCGATAGATCTGCTCTCTTGTGACGAAAGGTCGCAAATGCAGGAAATGAATTTTCACAGAAAACATGAAAAACCATTTCAGTCTGTTATCCAGTAAATAGCAACTCGTATATGTATAAAGAAAAATTGATGAAATCTTATTTTTCAAGATACAGACATGGGACGACGAACAACAAATACTTTCTGAAATCTGTCATTTGAATCTGACAAAAACCTAATTTGGCCGAGATATCAAAATGGAACCTTCTGTCAGAGGGTGGGAAAGTTGTGGGAGTTTCCTTATCCCCTGGCACTATGGGAGGTAATCAGGGAAGGGCCAGGCGGTCCATCCATTATGGATAAGCTCGCGTGCGGTGATGACTCCTCTGTAAGATCAGATGTAGGTCGGAAGCTCAACTTTTTCCTGATTGTTTTTAGTTTTGTGTAGGCACATTCATGGAAAAGGCACTGGGAGTTATCAGTGGCCTCAGATTAAGTCTCTTCCTTTGAGAGAGATTTACAAAAAAATCATATATCTCGCATTGCCTTTAGGCATTACCGTTAATGGGTTAATATGCCTCGGGAATCTTTTGCAAAGTCGCTCTCTAAAGTTTGACTTGTTTACGGTCGGGCCTCGTCTATTGCAGGTGTTAAATGAGAGTTCTGTCAACCGTTAAAACCAGACATCTGTATTTTCTACTGAAAACTGGCCAATTCACTCTATGTCTGCTATTGGTGCCGACAAAAATGGTCGCTCTTTATTCTTAAGAGATACATTTGCAACATTCACATAACAGCAATGCAGACGAATGTTGAGATGAAGTTTTTGTAGACCTTTCAGTCTTTTCTAATTAAGACAATCTGAGCCATGAGACCAATACAAGAATGAGATTAGACAGGGCACAGTTTGGGTACACCAATCTCCAGGACTTTTCATGTTTACTTCTATTTTCTTTGAAGTTAATTCTCTAAGAGGTTTTGGTCTCGTATCCCTTGCCAAATCTCCATGTGAAAGATGCGTCAGGTTTCCTCTTACAGTTAAGGCCACATTTTCACACCGTCCTTTCCGACAATTAATTCTAGCTGCCAGTGAGAGGCCTGAGTTTGGTACCTGGTAGATTGTATAACAAAGCAATGATCTGTACCACGTGACATCCCTGACCTTCACACGCGACGACCTGACCTTCACATTACACGTCACCCAGATCTCTGTCTCATTCCTCAACCTGGCTTTCTATACATCCTCTGTCTTAGCCTTTCCCCATCAGCCCCCCCCCCGCCCCCCGCCCCTCGTGTTTGTGTTTATGTTCTGCATAGTCAGGAGGGCTAGCAGGCTGTCTTCCCACAATCCATTGACCAGGAATTGTTGTTCATTAACCCATTCGGCGCTACGAACTATTTTTTATAAACGTCTGGAAAATTTTGTTTTTTACTTGACAAAAAGAAAAAAATAATATGACATAAAAGCGTGACTTCAAACGTCTCTAAATTCTGTACGGGTGTCAAAGTAGTTGAACGAGCAGTTGGGCAACATTTCCTTACCAAATCAATATAAGGGACCAAGACATCAAACTGAATGGCAGCTCATCGGTGTCTGGCGAAGTGCTCACAACTTTTGACGTGTTCGACTTAAGTCTTATTTCGATCATAATTTTTCACTTATTTCTCTCTATTTCAGGATTGACAGCAGGGGAGACCACGCCCGTCCCTTCCCCTCCCAGCTCTAAATCACAGGTAACAGTTCATATTCCACTAGGCACAGATCTGGAAATCCGCGACAGAGTTTTTGTACCTCTAATAGAAATAGAACACTTACATTTATGTTTGTTACGCTCCACCACGAAATCCCACAATTGTAGAAGACAAGATTCCAGGAAAAACATGACGCCGGAAGTACGTCAGTCGTTTTCCTACGTCATTCAATCATTAACACTTCTCACTACTACTATTATTTGGAGGGCATCTAAGTTCAGTAGGCTCACAGCGAAGAGTGTTAGGCATATATTTTCTACCCACCGTAGCAGGGTCAACGGAAAGGTGAGGCAACTTCGTGAACAACCTGTAGTGTTTGTACCCCCTGCTAAAAATAGACGGAGGGATTTCCAGCCTTTTGCTTGGTCGGAACAAATGTATTAATCTTCTGCCTTCCTTTCTTCCTCGTTCTTGATGGGTTTATGATTGTTGTTGTTGTTATTATTATTGCTTTCTCTGTGATTTTTTAGTTAACACTGGTTGATCTGTTGTGTTTAAGTTTGCGTACATTTCATACCGTTAGACAACCAGAGCTTAGTTGTAAAATCTGGAATGAAAAATTTCAACTATGGCCAGACGATCATCCGAACAATCTTTCACAGACAGCCCAGCCTCTGGTTTGATCTATGTTGGGATTAAATGGCACATCAGCTCGATTACGGCTCCATTGTGCCTAACACGGTGGAATACGTTTACATGTCGCAAAAATCGATCAAAGTATTTATAATATAAAATAGACTACTGTATGGGCGATGCGTTGACAAATTACAAAAGAATATCAAGATGTGTATCTCAATTTGTATAAGCAAAGATTGTCCAGCGAAACTAACAAAAGACGGATAGATAAACATGCAGTTTGCTGTGTGCGCTGTCGCATGTTTTCAGACTTATATGTTTCCAAAGATGTTCCGAAATTGTGACGTACAGACCAACCCGGCGTATCAATTTAACTTTATAAACACCAAACAAACATCCGGTGCTGTAATAAGGGCGGCCTTCTAGACATTTTTTTTTCCTTCTCTTCACTTTGTATGGCTAAGAACCAGACTGACCTTTGACCTGAACATTGAGTATGACAATAAGAACTACAGGGAAAAGGGACGGAGGGGGTGGGGGGGGGGGAGGTCGGGATTTCATTTTGACATGACTTTAGTGTCACTTCTTTAGAAAACGAGCTCATATTCTGTCACGGATATTGTATCAAGGTTTCGATTGTAACCCCCAGGATGACGACGACAGTGACGACATGTTGAAGGGCATGGCTGCCGGCTTTGGTGGGTTCATCGCCATCATCGTCCTTATCTGCCTGATGTGGTGTTGTTGCTGTAACAGCGATGAGTCATCGTCCAGCTGCTGCAAAAAGAAAGCCAAGAAAGTGGAGAAAGCTGGACAGCCGAACGGCCCACGTCGGCCAGCGGCAGTGGACAAGAGCAAAGTCGGGCCCTCTCCGCCCTCCTCGGCCAACAGCTGGTCACGTTCTCGCTGATGCAGGGACTTGTAGATACAATTGTCTTAACAGCGGCCATTGTATAGGTCAAGGAAAGCTGATAACTGCAGACTTACAACTCTTACCGAAGTACTTCTTTTTAAAAACTATGGCTATCGGCATTACAAGTGCTTTTGTCTGTTTGTTTGTGTGTTTGTTTGTTCGTTTGTTTTTTAAATTTCACTGATGAAAGATACAAGCAGAGAAAAACATAGTCTTCACTGATCTGACTTCTTATATTCAAGCAGGACGCAGTGATTAGCCAGCTATGGTCACAGGAGCTTTCGTATCATCATATGTGACCCGAACCTGTCGTTGTTCTTTTCTTGTGGTAATGACCGTCCCAGTTGGCTGCTTTGACGACGTTATGTTCCTACGGGCTCCAGGTGTGGTCTGGACCCACGCCTGAGCCACGTTAAGCACGGAGACAATGTCTGATGTTTGCTCGGATAGAGCACAGCCAGAGACGGACGGCGGACAGAAGTTAGTTACAGCTTGGCTTTGTCTGACCACGTTTCACTTCCGTATGAGTGATGTTACCTGTGATACCGGAGCTCTGAACCTCGCACCTGCCAGATGGTCCCTGCTTGTGATTCCATCTCTGCCTGCCCTTGACCTTCGTTGTGTCAGCACGCGGGACCTGGTCACTGTCTCGTGATTACTGCTGTTTTCTGCACGTGGTATCTTTTGAACCAGGTGATGTCAGAGAAACCTTGTCACTTCCTGTTTTTGTGGGAAGCAGGAGATTGTGTCGTTTGCTTGGATTAGATAGCAAATATTCTGTGACAAAATGACAAAACGTTTTTTTGGATGTGGTTTTTTTTTTTTATGTGACAAGATCACTTTTCTCTAATTTTTCCTGTTAGATCTGGAAAATTGTATTGGTCTTCTCGAAAGAACTGCAGGCCATGGTGAGCCAAAGCTACAATGAATTGGTTGGCCAGGCAGGTGATCTCATCCCTCAATCTTTCAACTGTTTGGCTGGGTCACTCACGCTCTCCTCTGTGCACAAGATGATTGACAGCTCTGCTCGGACATTGAAAGCCATTGAAATTGTGACAGGAGCTGCAGATTGTGTAACTGTGTCAGTTATTAAGACACAAGCGTTAGACTTTGAGACGAGATTCTACATTCTATGAATGATTACAATTTTCGTATGACGAGGAGAGGGAAGGGCCGACTACCCTTTGCTATCGAATACCCAGAGAGCGTCATCGACAATATGGCTGAACCTACAGGAAAGAGGATGGGAAAGGATGATTTTAATTTTTACTAATTATCTAAGAGTGAGATGGGAAAGCGAAAGGCTCTTTCATCACATCGTCCATGTGACATGTCGACATAACAGAGTATTACTTTTACTATTGGTTATTTTGAACTTTACGTGTGGAAAAAAAATGATTGGGTGATACTTTCTCTCTTGCTCTCTTTGCCTGGATCATACAAATATGTCTGATGTACTTGTCTTTGCAATAGTTTGTCAGTGTAAAGAATAGATGAATCTATGTATAAAAAAAATCTGACGCTTTTCTGCCAATTAGGTTTTATATGTTATATGATATTTATTCAAATGTTTTGGCTTTGTAGCAGTGTGTGTTAATATGCTTGCTTATGTTCGTCCCGCTAGTCTATGATATGTCTCTCTTACATTGTTCTGCCATTGCATGTGGGAACTGCTGACCCGTGATTGAAAAATGATTAAAGTTTGGATGGTAAATGAGCAAAAAATGTTTAGGTAATTCTTGATTTCACCAGTTAATGTAATTCCATACTGCTCATTTGTCAATCGATTGTCTCAGATTATGCAAACCTGTTGTTCATTGTCAGTCTGTACTTTAAAATGATTTTACATGAATGAAGACAGATAGAAAATATGAAGATTGGATGAAAATTTGACGATCATGAATTTGTTTCATATTTCTTTCTGCCATGCATATGACGTCAACTGTTTGCTATCCATAGAATTTATTCCTTCTAGTTTTTATGTTCTCTGACCTTACAACTTTTCTGTCTCCAGCAAAAACGTCACCTAATTCAAGCCTAATTACACTGGCCGTGATATCTTGTAAGACATACATTGAGACAGACTCATACACGTGTGAGTTGAGCTCAACCTGTGCCATTGTTAGGTTTCAATGTATGACAGCATTAACTGTTTTAGCGTGTTTGTTTTGGGGGAATAATCGTAGCTCTTCTCTCTCACATTGTAGACAAGCTGTTATACATTAGCAAGGTTAACCTAGAAAACAATTCAAATATCAGAAAATAAGATAAGATAAAATAAGATAAGATGACCTTTATTTATCTCGAAAAGAAACTTCCATTCACAACTGATGAGATAAAGCAACATGCAGGATATATTTGGGTATAAAAAGGTCATGAATGACACCAGACCAAGGAAGACTCAAGATACATTGTCTCAGCTTGATAAGGTTATCGCTGATGGTAGATATGAAGTTGTGTGATACTTTCTGTAAGTTCACATGTGTAATAAACGCCCACTTTTTTTGGAATTTTGCAATCGTAAAAGTCTCGGGTGACAAACGAACTATTACCGCACCAATTGTATGGTAAGATTAAGTGAAACGTGGAACTTAAGGAAACTTCTTGTGCTCACCCATGAAATGTTGAGCTGAGAATAGAAAAAAAAACGGCATCTGGTTTGTGGACATTTTTGATGTTGTCACAACTAGGCAGAGCCACAAACTGACACACCTGGCGATGTTGTTTGTGATTATTGTCTTCCCTGTGAGGTCTTCAGTAAGGGCGAGGTTCTAGTACACATGGCGCGTACTGCAACTCTTGATCAGCTGCTTATAAAAACAAATAAGGGGGGAAAACATTTTTTGACTTTCTCTTTCTGTTAACCAAAGTACCGTTGTCTTACCTTGAGTAGCGCTCGACAGGATGGCCATTCCAATCGACAGGAGTGAACTCTTGCTGTAGATCAAATTAAGTGCGAAAATGGCCGATCAGTTTCGTTAGTCTTTATAATCCTCGCCGATTTGCCAAAGTTCCATATCGTTGGCACAATTTTGTTGTCAGCCACGCATACTCGATACTAGGATTTGCATCTTCGTGAACCAAGTTTGGATTCGATCCCTGTTTCACACATTGACACATGGGCACCACGATACCCACTCCACCCCTGGTATTTGATATAATCGTGTCAGCTTCGCTCATGTCCCAGGCATGACTTCGATACACTGTTTAATGAACTCTTGACATGTCAAGGCGTCAATCGGCTCCTAGACTTACCTAATATACTTTGAGTTGAAATTCTCTTACAAACAGAGTACAATGTAGTTATGTGGTCACGAGGTTAAATCTTCTTAAGACATGGTTTGTCATTTAATAACCATACATAGATCTGTACTGTAGCTGCATGGAAAGTCCTACAATCTCGTTTTGTCGTTTTGACACGGTTAGGATCAATAGACGCATTTAATTTCATTTTTCTCTGGAAGTTACATTAAGTCCACCCCTCGTCATCCGGGGTGATTTCCACTTGATATTTTTGTTTACTTACATCTTTTTTGTGACGCTCTTGGTTGCTATGCAACGAGGGACTTGCTGCTCTGATGATAATTGTTTGATTATTGGTGAGAATTTGTACAATCGATGGGATACAAGACAGACTTTGTGTGCCTTGCAGTTTGTTTTCATTAGCTTGGGGCCTGGCCTAGTATTGATTGATGGCTATCAGTCCAGCCCAGCTGGGTCATGGCGACAGTTGGCTCCTCTTTGCCTTAGCTGATCCTGACAGAGACTAGAGCTCAGAACTAGGTCAGCCTGACCAAACGCTATCCAGTCTGTGACGTGAAAATTTGGTTGTTGTATCTATGAGATGCGACACGATGAAATCAGGCTCTCGTCAAATTTTGAGCATATGGAGTTATTGGTACCAAAGTTAAGCTT
>JBCEWB010765409.1:0-34173 GCA_039654565.1 Peronia peronii | reverse complement strand
ACATAGCAAAAAAAACGTTCCCAAAGATTCTTTCTTAATAACGCAAGTTTCTTTTTAAGCGTTTTCTTACTAACCGTATTAGAATGTATTTGTGTATTTGAAAGGAATCCATCTGCTACAAAGACTGGCATAACAAACTGGAATATTGGAGATAGTTTAGGTATTACACACAAACTTTCAATTCTGAGAAGTTTGTTCAAGATTTACTATTGTAATCCCATGGCCAGTAAAGTCCAATTTTTTCAACAAAATCCATCTAGCTCTCCTCACCCATGCACAGTATTTGTTTGATGCCACAGTATATAGAAGGCTATGCATGGCATTACTATCACTCTTTTTCTGTCCACTCTCCTCTCTCGCTTCTTTCTATCTTCTTGTATTTCTCTCTCTCTCTCTCTTTGCAGTTCTTGTCTCTCTCTGTCTCCCTCTTGCTCTTGGTCTGTTTCTCTCTCTCTGTTTTCCTCTTTTTGTCTCCCTCTCTGTCTCTTTGTAGTCTTTTTTTTTTCTCTGTGTGTATGTCTCTCTCTCTGTTTTTGTCTCTCTCTCTTGCTGTTTCTCTGTAGTTCCCTTTGCCTCTCTCTGCATCTCTCTCTGTCTGTCTGTTTCTCTTTGTCACTTTCTTTCTGTCCTACTCCCCCCCCCTCCCTCCCCCCCTCTCTCTCTCTCTAATCTGCAAATTCCAACAGTTGTGCTGTTTCAAACAGTGTTTGTTATGGCACCACTTGGATAATCCTGATAATTCCATTAACTCAACATCACATCTCTGGGCGTTTTTTTTTTTCTTTTTTTTTGTTTTGCAGCTACACATATTGAAACTCTTACCATCTGTTAGTGTAGTGGGGATGTAGTTTGACAGCTGGAAGAGAGAAAGAGGTGTTGATGATTAGAAGGGGAAGACAGGAGTGGAGAGCAGATCTAATATATTTATAATTACACATATGCCTCTGTATACCAGTAGTGTGGCAGGCTGAGAGGAGGGAAAGGGAGCGGGAGGGGAAAGGGAAATGTTTTTATGGCATGCTGATAATTGAGCTAGCTGGAGGCGTCATAGTATTTCAACTTAAGTATCCAATTTGTCATATTCTGTTTGTAATTTCAGGCATTTATTATCCTTCTTCCCCCTTTTCTTCTCTATGCTATCATTACTCATTTTTCTTGTACTTTTTATCCACACCACATACTGAGATAGGTTTAGAGGGGGAAGGGAGGGAGAGGAGAGAAATCTTACAATGGAATGTTAATAAAAAGGAGATGATCTTTTATTGACATCCAGTTTGTTTTGTTCTGTTTGCTAATTCATGTATGAACAAAATCCTCTCCCAAATCCTGTACTCTTAGTCCAACCCACCCCAGCCTCTTCCTCACTCTCTTCCTTAATATCCTTTCTCTCTCTCTCACCCGACCCCCTCGCCTCTATCTATCACTACACAGTTTTTTTATGTGCCACTTGTTAAAGAAGATGTTTATGGGCAGAATGTAACAGCTGGCAGCCATCCATTCCCGCTTCTCTCCCCTGTGTGGATAACTTCATTGCTTATGTTATGAAAGCACGATAAAAACATTTTTTTAAAAATTGTATTTTTTACTCCATATTGATGGGTTGAGGCTGATAAGGGAAGACAAAACAGAGAACAGAGAGAAGGAGGACATCAACTGGAGAAAACAGGAGAAAGGAACAGGGAGAGGGAAGTGCAGAGGCGGGGAAGAGAGATTGGTAACTTAAGGAATTAGGATGTGAGGGAACAGGGGAGGGTGGAGAAGAGGGGGAAGGGATTAGCAGGAAGGACTCCATATTTAAAGGAACCAAAATAAGCAAAGACTCTAGGGGAAAAAATGAAGAAGGGGGAGGATGTGGAGAAGAAGGCTAGGGGGTAGACAGCATTTGATGAAGAGGTGAAGAAAAAGTAGAAGAGGGGGGAGGGGGATGAGGGAGCCCAGAACTGTCAGAAGTGAGGAGAGATAGAATGTAAAGGGAGAAGGCAGAGTGGCAAGCAGAGGTGGAGGAGGGGGGGCGGGGTGTGGAGTGCTGTGAGAGAATGTAAGAGGGGGGGTGTGTGGGGTGCTGTGAGGGCGGCCGAAAAGGTGAGTTTATTATAGCTTGAAGGAAAACCACAGCCTGTCATATCAGTGGCAAACAGATGCAAACTTGTACCAGCACTTTATTTTTCTTTCCAGGTATTTTTTTATTTTCTGTGCTTTTTTGGTGCATGTTCATTCATGATACATATCCCAAGCACACGGAAAACATCAGCCGCTGGCATGGCTGAGACTAGACGTGTTGTTATAGTGATAAATTAGTATCCAGTTGGGCTGCTTTCACTCTGCATTTACTGATAGAGCAATTTCATCCTGAATTCATCCATCTGAGCCGCGTATCACTCAGAGGCTTTTACTGCATGGACCTGTTTCACTCTTACTGATGAATCACTTTAGCTGTGGATTTACGTAATATTACATGGGGGTTAGTTCAGTCTCACTGTGAACCTGCTGATGGACCAGTTTTGCCTGGCTTTACTATTTAAGCTGGTATCACACAGAGGGGTTTTTGTGGCTGGCTAGTTTTGCTCTGAGTTTTCCTGACTGATGTCTTTATTAATGGCAAACTTCCACCCTACAGTGGGAGGAGCTGGGTATTGATCGCACGTCTATTTTTAACTGATAACTGCCTCACGGGAATAACCCAACTGGCGAAGCCGCCATGATATTGATTGTTCAAATTCATTGAGATGTATGTGAGTCACTTGGGATTTTGCCTGTCTCATTGCTTAAGTTCGTATGACTATAAAAATGTATTGACATAGAGTGTTTAAGCTCATGTAGATGGTAAGTCCCATTACCTAATGAGTCACAGGTATCTCTAATATTACACTTTGAGTAAATGTTGAAGAGTGATTTCACTTTAATGTAAACTTTAGTCTGCCTCTCCCTAGTTCCTGAATTAAAAACACAGAAAATTCCCCTGCATTATGCAGTATTTTATGCATGTGAATATATGAATAAGTTGGCATGGAAAGTTTCAGAATGCAGTGTGCTTGATATAAGAGATCTCTGTGTGTATGTCTGTGTGTTTATGTCAGTTTGAGCTTGCATGTGTGATACACTATACAAAAAATTTCTATTTTTTGTGGAAAATAAAGTTACCTTACTTATCTGTATGTATATTATTATATATTATGTTATTATTCCGTCATTGGTGAAGAGAATTACCCTGATGGGAATGTTGTTTACTGTTTTATATATTTATGGCCTCAGCGAAACGTGACTTTGGCTTCATGATATCATAAAATAAGGGTTGTATTGCTCTGTGTGAGTCATGAGCTTGACATCTTTATAATACGTATGCCTGTGCATTACATCAAGGGATAACGTTATTTAAGCCTTTTCTCCTGTGGAAGTTGTAGACTGGTTAATACATTCAGCCCTCACAACAGTCCCAGGGTCATGAAACAAAAACCAAATGAAATTCAGAAATTTCCAGTTGAAAGGTACAATGTTGTATCTGGCAATAAGTTATCCTATATGAAATTTTCATTCCTTTGCAGGAAATCAGTGTTGCTCTTTTATAAGTTATTATTATAAGTTAAGGTGCTGAATTGAAATGTTCTGCTCAGTTAGTTTGGATTTTTGTAAAGTACATATTTCACTGGAAAGTGGAAGTTTCAATTATAATTCTTTTTTTTTTAAAGGGGGTGTTTGGGTGAAATTTCAGGTTTTTTAAAATGTTGGCCTCAGTAATGTGAAATGACCTTGGTATGAACTGATAACTTACTAAGACCCTATTTCAGTCACAAAAATTTCAGTATATTGCTTGTTGCTATGCCCATCTTGAAAAATAAACAACTAATTTAACTTCTTAAAATTTACAAAACCAATAAAGATATTTAGTTCCCATAAGTGTATACTGAAAGGTGAGATCAATACGGAGGTAATAGGTTAAGCTTTATTTGTCTGTGATGAATGAAAGAGATACAAGAAGGTTCTAAAATTGATGTTGACAGAAAAAGGGTTGAAAACAACAACCCAGATTAAAAGAAGAAACAATTTCTGCTGTCTTAGTGTGAAAAACATCAAACTAAATAGCCTATTACCTAAAAATATGAGTAATCTGTCAGTGTACCAAATCTGAAGCCTATATGACAGTAAACGGCTGAGATTGTAAGACTTTAGTGAAGCTCAGTTAACAGAAAATCAAACATGAGAAAAATGGACGGTACAGTGTATACATATATATACAAAATATTTACATTCAAATGCATTTTTGGGGCTGAAACTGGTAGAATTGAGCTTTGGCACTTGGTATTCTCAACCTAGACATAATCAACTATGCAAATTCACTGAAATCCCAGAATCGATAATTTAACCCTTTTTGGGTGAAAACCTCACCTGAGCACCCCCTTAAAGAAAAATCAGCAGTCATAATAGCTTTGCCTCTAGACTGGTGAAATGTAGAAATATCATTTGTATTTTAGCGGTGACAGGTGATTGTTCCTTACAAACAACTTACTCTTCAGAGTTTAGCCAGAGAAAATGATTATATTGACATTAACATATCAGTGTCTCAGACTTGAAGTATTTAGTATTGACTAGGCTTCCTCCCCTTCCCCTCCTCCCCACATACTCACTCTCCCTCACACACACATACACATACATATGACATCCTCCTTCAACTTCCTTCTATCCCCCTCCCCAAAGTAGCTTTTGCATATACATAAATATAGCTTGAGTGGCTGGGTCCTTGGTTCTAGTGTTGTAAGAACTTTCCTCAATTTATTCAGCAGATTGATCAAAATGAATCTCAATTCTTATTGTTTTCTGCCCGTCCGTTTCCCATCAACAGAAAACTTTATTTTTCTTCAGTTTGCTCACATACTTTTTTCTTTCAGTTCAGTTTCATTCTTTTATTTATAGTGTTCTGAATTTCTCTCATGGTATGTGGAAATAATTCTGTTCAACTATTGTAACCCTAAAAGTGTCAAAAGGTCATTCTAATGGTCAATGACTTGCCGATCACTCTTTGTAGTGGAATTGCCTATGAATGGCACGCAGTGTCATAACATTCAACATATTATATTACCAAAATTAAAAGCATGTCCTGTCATTTCTTTAATCATGAATGTGAATATCATCATAGAAATCTGGACCTCTAGCGATTCCTAGTGATACTTTTAAGATTAAGTGCATGAGGTTATGCCCATGAGATAATTGTTTACTCATTTTCCATCATTTTGAAAGAAATGGAAGATACAGTCATTTCAGAGTATACCATCAGACATGTTTTATTTGAAATGGTGCAAGTTGTACTGCAATTTAACATTGGAAACAGCGCTTTAAGAGCAATATAACACAATATAACAGAAGATAAAGTATTCAGCTATGGCCGGAACTCAGTTTAGACAAGAAATGACCCAGGCAATGAGCGTATGAGCTTACTAATATGTATACTAAAGGCTGTTGTCAGAAGCTGATTCAGGTAGGGTAGAGAGGGAGAAGGAAGGAAGGTAAAGGAAGAAAGAATATTTGTTTGTTGTTGTGATAGGTTAGCACATCATCACATTTTTGACCCAGTAGCTTTCATCTCTGATACAGATGTCAGCATGTCGTAGAGGCAACAGAAACAATCCATTTAATAAATATTCCATCTCTTATAGGGATGATATTCTCAAGGTAGTGAATACAAGTCATTTCAAGATGTGTGCCTATTTTGCTAAGTGGATGAAAGTCTTAGTGTTTGTGCTATTGGCATTGAGCAGCTTCAGTTGTTTGTAGTATGTATGCCTGGTGAGGAAAACAAGTCAAATCTTGGGCTCAATAATCAAAACTTGAAGATGCATGACTGCTGGCTCAATATAATGATCTTCATGCTGGTGTGCTATTAAATAGGGCCTACCAATACACAAACAAACAAGCAAGATTCCTGAAACATTTGACTTTCATCAAATTGAGCAACAGAACAAAGACAGCAATACTTCATAAACTTCAAAAGAGTAACATTTCAATGTTGGAGACAAGAATGACCGTTATTTTCAGGGAAAAAATAAAACAACAAAACAAAGCATTAATTTTTGGCTGAATAGTTGGTTGGTTGTTTTTTTCCTCACCAATACAGAGAGTTACACCAAATGAGTTATTTCGTGTATGATAAGCCCTCTGTGTTTCTTTTTTTTCTCTCAATAGAATGGATGGACTCCTCTGCACTGTGCAGCTTACTATGCTCATCTGAAGGCAGTGCAAGTTTTGCTGAAAAACAAATGTGATGTCACCATCCTCAATAAGGTAGCTGGCGCTTTTCTCAGTATCACTTGCAAATAAATTAGAAAATTCATTGAAGGTTAAGTGATGTAATATGTTGTCTTTGAAGATGCTGATTAATATAGTTTTTCATATTCAACTTTTTTTTATTTTATTTTTTTTTATTTGCAATTTATGAAAGAAATATTATTTCACTGTTCTTGACAGTTTTGGGATTTTCTGCATGTTTTTATTTTGTTTAGTTTTATTTATATTGATAAAATATCTGTCTTTCAAACAACATAATAGTTCAGAGAAAGCTGATTGTCATAGGAATAATTAATATGATCTTTATTTAGGTAGAGAGTATGGTCCATGTAGTAGCATATGTGCATTTTATTAATTACCATATAACCAACAGGTTTGGAATATGCAAGATCCATTATTTTAGCAAAGTAAATGATACTGATATGATACAGTATATAATATTTGTCAACAATATTGTGTGTACAACAGAGCTTGCATGTAGAAGTAGAACTACATATACAACATCCATGTGTGTCAGATGTAAAATGAATCAAACATTTTATGTTTACACAGTTGGGTTCACACTTATATAAATAACAGTGTGATAAAAACCTGCTGAATGCATGTGGAAAAAAAAAAAAGGCTGCATTTCACCCAGCACTTTAAGCTGGTTCTTGATGAATAATATTGATTTTGGGACGGAAAGTTGAAAACATGCACAGAAACTGTTGATTTTGTATTCATCCATCAGTAAATGAAAATATGTTTTTATTTATTTTTTTTTTGATGCTATATATTGACATTTCACCATTCTATATGTTTGGTTTGTGGGAAGATTTTAAAACTTTTCTTTTTTTTGTGCTTTTGACTTTTAACCATTTTATAACTGTTTACTGTATGTAGAGATTTTAATTTTTTTTTCTTCTTTGCACTGCAGGATGGAAGATCAGCTCTGATAGAAACAGCTCGCTCCAAAAAATATGATGAGGAAACAGTACTGGGAGACATTGCTAAGGCCTTGATTCAAGCTGGGTGTGATGTGGATCTCAAGTGTGCAGATCTTGGGGAGGTGAGTTGTGTAGAGGTAACCAAAAAAAATATATTCTTGATATACTTAGCAGCCTCAATGCTGCTAGAGAGGTGTTTTACTTTGGTATTACCTGCTGAAGGTAATTTTGTTGTGGTATTTTTCAGAGAGGAATATCCCACAGAAATATATACCAAGATCAGAGATAGATTTACAATGATACAAAAACAGTTTGTCAATCCACAATTATTGTCCACAGTCCACAGTTATTGATCATAAATGATCTTCATAATCATCATATAGGTGATCTTGGTTTGGCATTGAAGGTCATAGATTAATTTGCAAGCTGTTGGGGGGAAAGGCAATCCAATGTGCATTGACAGAATTTTCTGCTGTTGGACTGATTGGGCTTGAAGGGACATTGCTGGTTAGAGGCACCAAAATCTTTCCATGATAAACTGTTAAACAATGTTGAATGCAGTTTTATTCCTGCAGGGAAAATTTCATTTCATGAAACATAATATTGGCAGGATTTTTGCTCAAACACTAAGGTTTTATAATTTCTTCACTTAATGAAATGTTTCCTTTTTCCCTCTCAGACATGTTTGCTTTTCATATTTATTTTATGTTTATCATAAAATGAAAAAAAAAAGATTTAGAGAAATCTTCTAGCCTTTATTGACTGCTTCTGCCCAAAGGCCAATTTCACAGGCTTGATGTTCGCTGCTTACCACAACCACGTCGATGTTGCCACAGCTCTGATAGAGGGGAACTGTGATCTGGACTGTGCCAGTTGTTATGTAAGTCCTCACATTGATCAGAGAACTATCAGCTGTTAGACTCTTGTTTAAATGTTGCAAATCAAATCAAAGCTGGGAAACCGAAATTGTTTGCAACAAGTATATACCTTTGTTTATCAAAATTTGCAAAGCACTGGACAAGTAAAATGCTTAAGCTCCACTATTTAAATCAGGGAGACACTTGTTAAGCAGGGCATATGAGAAAAATCCAAATAGTTTGCCATAAGGCCAGGGATAATAATGACTTTTAAACAGATATATGTATCGGTCGATGCAAATCGGCAAACACCATAAGCCATTACGTTGGTCTAAGACAAAGGTATATCAAATAAATTTGGAAATTCTAAAAGCCCTATCCTAATACATTGCCTAAGTCCTATCAGTCCTTCACCTTTCAGGCACACATTGAAGCATTACAGTTTAAGGAAATTTAAATTGTTTGCTATGATGACCAGGTATCCAGATAAGTTTGAAACAAATATATTTGCATTTGCTTATGTAAATTTGGAAACCTGAAAAGTCTGGCAAGAAAATAGCCTAGGTTTTAGAGTCTGTACCCACACAGGGATACACGCCATATAAATGCTCTCTATTATTCTTATTCTATCTCGTGAAGCATTTGATGAAACATTTCAGACAGAGAAAATTCAAATAGCTTTTAGTGATGACTAAACATACTGACAATATTAAATGCTTTGGCTACATGCTTTGGCTCTCACAAATATTGCAAATGCTGTAAACCATTACATTAGCAAAATGCTCAGGCCCCATTAACCCATCTCCTAGTAGAATTGATGCCCAAAGCCCGTACCTAATATGACCAACACCCCATCAGTGGCCCAGTCCATTGATTAGTTATGGGCCACATGGTTGAAGGAACACAGTGTGTGTGTGTGTGTGTGTCTGTGTCTGTGAGAGGGTGGCTCCGTGTATTAATTGATACATGTTGAAAGTGTGGCACTTTGCTCAAGTGTTGCGGCACTGATGCATTACTGAGCTAACAGGCAGCTGATGGGTTGGAAGTAATTAATTGCTGTCAAGCATTTTAATGTTTGGTTTTTTTTTTTGTGACTCTTTTTGTTGTATAGTTATAGATTATTGATTTATGTTGTCCTGTGTTGCCATGGCAATGCTGGACATGTGCTGAATGTCTTAGATATATTCAGTATTGCTTTATTCAGAAAATTTGTGGGCAGTAATGTAATCTGTATGTTTTGTGTGTGTGTTTTGTGTGTGTGTTCTTATGCCTCTCTGTATCTGTATTTTTCTCTCTAGGGCTCTGCAAAAAATCTGTCATTAAGTGGACTTTTCAGTCTTCAGTTGTACATGATTACAGAGTGACACCAAGTTATAGCTTAAGACCTGTCTGGGTTCGATAGATGGTATGATGAATGGTAACTTGTTGAGGGATGAAAAAAAAATTGAAATGAATTGAATTCAGAAGTTTCATTTCATTCAGACCATTCACAACCCGATGGCTTTGTTCACAACACTATACATATTATGTTCCCATATTTGCTGTTATGTTGCCAGGGATTCTAGTCTCTTACTGAACCTTTCTTTCTCATAGACCAAATGGACTGCCTTGCACTGGGCTGCTGACTGTGGTAATGAAGAGATGGTTTATCTTTTGTTGGATGCTGGGGCAGACCCTACCAGAACAGGAATGGTAAGGATACAGCACTGTACCTCCTCTCAGTGCTGCTACAGAGACATAAAAAATGATACAGCAGAAAGATAAGTTACTGAATTAGTGGTCATGTTATATTCAGCCTGCTATACCACAATTAAAAGACATCTCCTTACACACTGAGCTTTGAATCTGTGGCCATCCCAAAACCCAATATAATTATAGATTGGCTTAGCAGTGAACAAGCCAGCCTGTATATCAAAGCTTAAGATAATTCAGGAAGATCCGATGCACCCATTTAGAAATCAATTAAAATATTCTTAAATAACTGGGTGTTTGTTTGCATGTAAGAACTAATCATGAGCTTTGCAAAAATTCATTTCTGCCATCAGTGGTACACTTATCAAGCTGAGGCAATGTTACTTGACTCTTCCTTGTTCTATTGCTCTGAGTGCTGATATTTTTATCTGTAATGTGAATGAATCTTACATAATTCTGTATATTATTTCTCATGAAGTGTGAATGGAATTTCCATTTTGAGGACAAATAAAGTTTATCTTATCTTATCTTATGTTACTTATGAGACATGAGGGATGCAGTTTTTTTTCTCATATCATTATTTTGAAATATAACTGACAAAAAATACTATACTGATCCTGTTTCTGTCCAGTTTAAATAGTTCATGGCAACATAAACATCACAATGCTAAACACATCTATCAAAGTTAAGCTCATTGTTGGCCAAACTTTGTTAAACCCAGCCTAGTATACTTCATATTTCATTGTAAAATTAAACTCATGGCAGACAAAGGATTGGATTCGTGACTAACCCAAACTTGGATAAGCTCAGTATTTGCAATGAAAAAAGACAAATTACAGGTGGTTTCACAAGAGCTAAATGAATACTTAGCAATAATATATCTTATATTTTTCTTGAGTTGTTTTAGTACAGACTGAATAATTGTTTTGATTTTGGCTTCAAATTCTCCAAGAAATTATGCATTATTGATGGACAAATATTGGCATATCATATTTCAATATGTAAAAAAAAATTTTTTCAATTCATAGAGAGGAGAAATGGCCTCGGACAGAGCCAAGGATGAAGATCTGAAGGAGTTTCTTGAGGATGCAGTCAAGGCTTTTCGGGATGCAGAGAGTGTGGAGACAGCTTCTCTCTCCTCCGCACATTCTGTCAATGCACAGGCATCCCTGGACACTGCCAGAGCTCTAGAGGTCAGGGATCACTTCACATTACTCACGACCATGTCAAGAGAGAAGAATAAATGTATCATCATACATCTAATATGTGATGGCTAAACACAAAAACTGGCTGTTCTGCACATTTTTGTTGACTTCTTAATTGAACTTTCTAATTGCCATGCAACTCTTGATTAAAATATTTCTTGAGAAACTGGTTATTAATTAAATTATGAAGAATCAAATGATCAATAATTATTACTAAGGCTTAAATGTGACATTAAATTTCATACCAAAAATTGATGTGTGGCCTTAGTCAGCAAATAGGAGACATATTTAGCAGGAGAGACATGGCTCATCTCCAAAAAACAATCAGTTCATGGAGTGTTCTTGCAGTGTTAGCCTTTTGATTTGGACATTGTTCAACAGGTGTTATTTTCAGTACACTCTGAAACACTGATTATTTTTGTTATATGATGATAATGAATATTATTGTTATTATCATTATTATTATTATCATTATTATTGTTTGTTATGTTGTTTTCATTAAGTTCAATTTAATCTTAACTAGCATATCTAGTTCAAGATGATTGGACCAACATAATGCTTTGGGATGATTTCATTATTACTCTAAATATTGTTATTAAAGCATTTTTTTTTTCACTAAATACTCTCTCTTTTTTTTTTAAATATTGTTTTCTTTTTTTATGTTTACCACAGTGTCTGTCCAGTCACGCTAAAAACCGAGACATTCTCTCGGCCCCCATGCCATCGATGCCTGCTCTGGGAATCTCTTCCAGATCAGATCCGAAGGTCCGATACGTAAAGCGTGACGTGAAAGAAGTGGCCACCAAGAATCTGACCTCTGTCTTCCCTTGGAGAAGTTACTCCAAACAGGGATCACCCAGCCCTGACAAAGATGGACTGACAGGGGGCAATGGAGATGATGAGGATAGGCCGAAAATGTTTCCTTCTCAGGATGACAAGACAAACGCCTTCATGGATTCACTTGCGCAACGTATCAACTACATGACCAACAAGATCGCCACAATGGGAGATGGGGAAAAGAAAGCTGTCAATGGAATCGAGGAAGGCGATAAATCTGTTTCGGAAGACACTCTGACCAGTAAATCCATCAATGGTGTGGATCACAATTCTGAGGATTCAGGATTAAGCACCCGAGAAAGCAGCCGCATGGCATCTGAGCTGGCAACGCCAGATGACGGCATCAACAACACCAATTTGAGCTCCCCCACAAGGAACAACCCTGCCAGCCCCAAATCTCCCAAGTCACCAAGTTCTCGATCTGGCGGCTCCTCCAGTGTGTCTAGTCCGTCAAAATCTAAAAATGACATGTTGGATGAGGAAGCTGATAAGTGCATCATTGAGGAGAGTCATCGGGGAATCTCCATCCTGAAAGCCCTGCAGGAGCGTCACAGGCGGAGTATGTGCTTGGACGAAGTGCCAGCGCC
Source organism: Peronia peronii (assembly GCA_039654565.1). Classification (NCBI taxonomy): domain Eukaryota; kingdom Metazoa; phylum Mollusca; class Gastropoda; order Systellommatophora; family Onchidiidae; genus Peronia; species Peronia peronii. Next base: position 21,793 of record JBCEWB010765409.1, on the reverse strand, counting down.
ACCTGCTGCCGACCCGGCTGGCCAACCAGAAGTCATGTCACAGGTGTAATGTTTTCATTGGTCAGATGTGATCTTTTTGTTGAAAATACACACACGGAGCCTTATGTCAACAACAAAAAAAAAAAAGAGAAAGAAAAACAAAAAAAACAATAACGGAAAAAAAATAATGAAATAGTAACCCAGTAAGAAAATCTTGTATTTCCCGGTTGACTCTTTCTTGCTTCTGTAGTCTTTTATTGGGCAAAGGGTTTGTTTCATAGAAACTACTTGTAGAATTTTTATTCTTGGATATAGAATTGCATAAAGAAGATAGCACAGATATACATGTATATTTTACCAGATCTAGTCATCAGAGTCACGGCATTTCCATAATACTGGTTACAAGTAGCATGATACTATAACACTGGTACCTGGTCTTTGCTCTCTTTTCGCCTGTAGTTAATCCCCCTGATCTCTAGTTCTCTGTCAGTGCTCTCCCTTAACTCTCTTTCTCTATACCCTCCTTATATTATATACGTGTTGCATATGCGGGCCATCTCCGCACTTGTTTGAAATCTTTTTTGTAATCAACTTTCCGTACAACAACATAGGCAGTTTTTGAACTCTCTGGTATTCCATGATGTTCATGTACAGTATGCATTCTGTTTGAAGTGTATTTATGCTGTCAGGAGACGAATACATACTCATTTCTAAAGGGACACCACTGGCTTGAACATTTCTTCAAAGTTACTGGACTTGCTGAAAACTTATTCTTGTCTATGTTGTGTGAAAATTTGTGTAATTTCTAGCTTGGGAAAAAGCAGTCTAAAGATTTGTTTGATTGCTTGAAGTCTGTACTTATATTTTTTAAAAGTGTTATAGGACAAATAATAAATATCACGTCAGTAGTGTGATATCTTATGGCAGAGAAGCTGCAAATTTTTTCAGATTTACCTGATAGGAAATGCCAGCTTCAGTGGTGTCCATGGCCATGATTTAAAAATATAGTAGTTGTCTATTCTTTTCTGGTACATGATAATTCATCATCTTATGACCAGGCCTTCAGTCTGAATATCGTATCTCATATCTTGAAGTGTTGTTCTGTATAGAGATGAATCTCAAGCCTTGTGGTTCTTTTTTCTTTTTTTTTTTAGTTAATTTTTTTTTTTTTTTATACGTCTGCACAAACAAGATGTGTTTATTTCAGCCATTTGTTTTTCAGATCAATGTAATAATATTTGTTTTTGTACCAAGCCTCTGGGGGGGAAAATGATTTTCAGACAGATGCTTCCAGTCAGACTGAAGAATGTTTATAGAAACAGATGATGGATATAGAATGCAGATTGATGAGCCTATCATTTCCCATAGTCACCTTGCACATGATGGATTTTGTGAGTTAACTGTAGAAAAACATGTTGTACAGTGAAGAGTTTTGATAGAGTCCATTGTGTTATGACTCACTAATGCTGTTGTCATGCTTTGAATCTCACAGGCAAAACATCTACATATATTTTCCTCACAGGAGAAGTGAGTTGTCTAAATAGCACAGTGGATTTCTGTGGCAAGAAATTGGTCCTTTTCTAGGAAGCTGATTCTGATGGACTAGCATAAATGGTTTAGGGTCTTTGTGATGGGGAAATTTTTGCCTGCTTCTGAGAAATATTTTCTCTTTGACGAGCATGACTGCCGTGCCAATAGCTCGTAGATATATATGACTTTGCCGTATCTCATTCCTGACTTGATCATACAAAGTCATAACAGAGCACACCTGATAGAGGAGCCCACTATCAAATGCTCATTTTGCATTATGTTCTCGTGACATCTTTTAGCCACTTGCTGACTGCAATCTAAGCTATTAATGTTAAAAACTAACCTTACTGTTAGGTAGGTATCTTGCTGAGAGGAAGAAATGATAACAAAATAGTTGACTTATCTTTGTCAGGTGTGCTCTGTCAAAATGACCTTTTCTCATTTTGTCAGCAACATCATGGTGTATTGACCTTTTTTTTGTGAACTACAACAAATGGTGTAAAATTCCTTGTGTCAAATCAACCAAAAACTGTTGATTATTCCTGTAATATTTCTGCTGGATCATGTCGGAACTCACATCATTTCAAGCATCGTCTCCCTCCTGGTGATGATGAGCTGGTGACTGCCTCACATCCATCCATCTACCTGCAGCATTCTATCAACTTAGCATTGGCATTTACTCAGAATATTCACATTATTCTGTTTTGTTTTTTTTTCATCCTACTGTAAGACATTGCATATTCTCGTTGTTTGGACGTTTTTATTTATATATATATATATATGTTTTTTTTTCTTGTTTATTTTCATCTCTACTCATAGTTCTGAAAGAGGAGTCTCAAACCTTTTCAATAAGAGAGTCACAAAGTCATTGTGATAAGGACTCCAAGGTCACAGCCTAGTTATCACAGCCAAGAAAAAGAGAAAAAGAGTTATGATCACATAGAAACAATCAAGATTTTTCGATGAACAAGATATCTGATCTTGTTTGCAATCACAGAGGATAAGTAATTCTCAGGATTAAATGAACAACGAAATATCCCGGGAATAACTTAACAATTGAAAGATTCAAGAGCAAAGCCGAGGAACACACATTAAAAAAAAAACTGTTGTAAGGGATTCATGAGGAAATATGTTACAGCATGGAGAATAGATGGGCAGATGGATTGAGATAACCTCCACTAGGAGGTTGAAAGACATATATAGAACATAAAAGCAAATGGATCTTGGATGAGGGATTGGGGAGGGAGGATGTTTGTGGCCTGAGGTTGGGACCCTTATTCAGTAAGATTTTTCTGTTCTTGGTTATTCTCTGTAGAAAAGTTTTGTTTAGTTGCACATGCAATAGGTGCTGTTATTTCTCCTATGCCATGATTCCTAGCTTGCCAGTGTAGAACTCTCCCTATTTAAGTCACTTGTGTTGCTATAGTCAGTATGTTTGCCACACTTTGGTTGTTTTTTTTGTTGTTTTTTTTCTTTTTGTCTTCATGTAATGTACATGTATATCATTTTTTTTTTTGTACAGATGAGTAGTTCTTTCATGTATTTGTGCATTTACTGATGTGAGTAAAATAATTGGCTCTATGCATTTCTTCCATTGTAAGCTGGTAGTGTATTATAACCTGTTTCTCTCTACATTTATGCTTCCCACCACGAGAGTGACATTTGTGGGTATTAAAATATCAAGGCTTTTGTATGCATAACTTTCAGTGTGGGTTCTGTCCTGTTTTCCTCTGAAATTTCCACTCATGAGTTCAGTGGCTTTTTTGATTCCTGGATGCGCTATTTGTTATTTTTTCTCTTGTTCTCATCTATGATAGGTAGGCACAATGTACATTCTGAGCACCATGTCAGTCACATACAAATACTTGACAAATTCCATGCAGTTTTTAGAAACTTATTCATCTCATATTTTGCACTGCAGGGAGGAAGATAGTTCTGGTTGCTACACACACAGTTGTCTAAGTCTGTTGGAGCTCGAGTGTCACTGTTGTCTTGTTTGCTTTGTTGAATATGTATATGTTCTATGAAAGATAAAGTCACATACTTTATGTATCGATTGACAAGCTCTAACACAAATTCAAGTTCATAATGGAAGACATCAAGAAGAATCTAAAACCACCTAAGATTTTGTGCCATAGCAATATGTGTAACTTACGCAGCTTCGTAATGAAATTGTTGCGTCTACACTAGATGATTGATATGCAGGAGTTTACCACCGTCAGCTATATGTGTCAGTTTGAAAGCTGATGTGGCCTTGCACAGGCAAACCAGATGTGGAAATGCTCTGGTACAGCCATATTGTGTATTTATGTCTGGTAGTTCATGGTTGTTCATGACACCCCGTAAAAAAGCCTGGAAATATTGAGACCTAATCTAACCAGGTAGAGTGTATTATACAATCATTGTTTGCAGTTATTTTTAGCCTCTGGTCTTATGCAAAGTGCTGATTAAGAGGTGGGCAGAAGAAAAGATGGACCAGCAACACCCAGGAATGGGCTAAGAAAATGTTTGCAGTGATCCAAACCCTGGCCTATAACCAGTTGGCTGGAAAAAATTAATGCACACAACTTGTCAAGAGGCGCTTGATGACTTTATATGGAGTTGAAGGCTAGAAGGAAGATTTTTGTCCCCGCCATGTCCCACTGGGACATTAACTTGTGCTAAGTTCTCATATTTCTCTGGGTTGAAAATCATGGAATATGTGAAAATGGGATATGGATTCATTGACATAAAGATTTTACATAGCCACTCAAGGTGTGGAATTGTTGAATAGCAATACATGGATATTTTAATCGTCCTTCTTATATCACCTTTTTTATTTCAAATGAGATACTTTCCATAAACAGGCCAAGACCAATTGGAATTTCTATAGTTAAATTGGCGTTGCTTTTTGAGAGAGTTCATTGTGTCTTTGGTTTGTTGGGCACAGCTCAGTTTTCTTGTTTGTGATTGGGTCCATGTGTGAGAAATATGTGAAGTCAAAGCTCAGTGTGTGTGGGAACATTGAAATGTTCATTTTCAACTTAAAGCATAATGGAAATGTTTTGCTGTAGGTATTGAAGTAAAAAAATTCAGCTTGGTGGGAATATTGATGGTGAATGTTTGTTTCCAACATGAGGGACGAATAGAATGTGTAGTTCACTCTTGTCTATCTTTAGAGAGGTCTTTATAGTGTCTTTGCATTGTGGAGAGAGGGTGCTTTAGAGGAAGTCCAACTTTGGGCAGTGGTTTTGAGATGGGCTTGTCGTAGATAGGCTTCACAATAATTGTCTCCAGCGCTTACTGTAAAGTCTTAATTACATGTTTTCTAGGCATTCCTGTGCTGAAACTGCTTGCATTTCACAAACCTGCCTGGCTTATACTGCTGTTCTCTGCTGATGCTTTTGTACAGTCTTGTGTAGTTCATGTCCTTTTTAGCATTGGAGAAAAACAGCAATACACAATGTAAACTATTTTGTACGTGTACAGTAGATCACCCGGTATTAACCTCACCACATGTGTTTAAGTAACTTGTTGATTTGTATTCTTGTGAATGTGCTACGATATTTATAATCGCATATGTTTTTTTTTTTTTATATCTCCAATCTTTCACATATTCTCAAAGAAAGCAAATGGTGTTGTGAAGGATATCTGAAATATTTAGTCTTTTTAATCAGTTAATCTGATAGTGAAGCATCATAGTTGCCAACTCCGTGACCACCAGATACATGTAATAATAAGTCTTGCAATTCTTTGTAACAGACTGTAGGGTGGACTGAAGCTTTAAGAAACAAGGGTCACTCGTCTGTCAAAATATTTGTAGCTCACCTGATACACGGGATGAGATCAGAAAGTCAAATGTGTATTGCAGCTAGTGTTATTTATACCATACATGACTTAACATGCGGCATAAAATTTATTTAATCAGACACATTCATTTTTTTTTCATCCAGATATTGAAAATAGTGATATTTTGTTGCCAAGGTGACCAAATGCCATTTTCATGATATTCATATACCATTGATGGTACAAGACTGAGTGGTCATTTTATTGTGGTTGTTGCTTAATTTCTTACTTTTTCATTGATCACTCTGTCTGTGTGCTGTTGGATTCTACATACTACATGATAGAAATGCTGCTCCACTCTTTGTATTCAGAAACCATGTCCCATCTCTCCTCATTTGTAATGTCATTGCTGTTTTTCCCATCTGTTCTATTTGAATACCCTCTGTAGTTCAGTAAGTGTTTCAGTGCCCAGTAATGTGTCATAGTGGTCTTTCTTATCTGCTGCAAGTTCAGCTGTGCTCCTTTGAAATATGTCCATGGAACTTCTTCATGCTGACCAGTGTGTACACCATGTAGACTTACTTTCCAGATGTCAGAATGAGAACTTCTGTACCAAAATACTCAAAGGATTTTTGCTAACAATGATAGTGTTGCTCCAGCTATATTGCTTCTTGTCCTAGCACTTTGATAGAACCTTTGAGGCCTGAGATGAGGTAGGTACCACGTTACGAGAAGTGCCAGTCTGCTGGAATGTTGTCTTGGAGATGTGAGACTGAATGTAGAAGTGAAGTGAAATTTTCTGACGTCACTGCCATGTGATCACCAATTTATAAGTCTCCTCAGGGTGTCCTCTACTTTACACATTTAAATGATTTTTATCCTTCTTTTTTTCAAACTCTGTACGTGTAATCACAGCCACTCATGGATAACTCAGATTTATCATGGAAGGAGTTGGAAATTTGATTGGTCCTAAATATAGCTTGCAGAAAGAAAATTAAAGGAAATTCTAAGCTGACCATTTTCTAAAATACAAACTTTTTCCGTACCCCATTTTGAGTAACCATTGATGGCATGCAATGTTCCCAGCCCTCATGCATATCTAGGCCTTGCACAACTGCTGTTCATTATTGACCAGCCAATTGACTCTGTTCTCCAGATACTTAGTTTCCAGAAATGATTGAGTACGTGCAAAATAGATGTATGGCCTAACTCATGGGTAGGGAATTATGGATAAACTAGTCAGTACTGAACAACATGTGCTTACTTTTGTCCACAGTTAGGTTTGCTTATCTCAGTAATTACACAAAGTCATATTTTCATTTGGGCTTTTTGAGAAAAGAGAAAATACATGTAGATAACAGAAATAAATTCAATTTTCAAAGATTTCATTCAAGTTCTGCAAGTTTTTAGCTAGATGCATTTGAGTTATTCATGTTTGGCTGTAAATAGACTGATTGTCACAGAAAGCATAATCAACTTTTACATGCATGTCTTTATTTCCCTCTGTTTTAATGTTAAACTGCAGCATTTTACTGTCTTGATTGTTACTCATTCTTGTGATTGCAGATTTATCTGATAGAAAAGTACCAGAAATCCATCCTAAGTTCTTTTTCATTTCAATGGAGAGCACAAGCTCAGCAGTACTGAAAGCAAGCGTTCTTGTTAATATTGCTTAGATTCTTAATGTACATAAACATGATTCTTGTTTATCCTGTTATGAATAGGGACAGAATTTTATGTTAGATGTGATTTGGTGTTCTCTTTAAGATCTTCTATTGCTCTTCGCGTTCTTGTTTTTTTTTTGCCATACATAAAAGATGAGTCAATTCAAGACACTTCCTCTATCATCTAAACTGATTTGACACATCTTTGGAATGATAGTGCAGTGATCTTTTTGTTAATGTACATGTAGTTGGGGAAATTTGAGATGTTTCATGTACTATAGTCATGAAAATGAAAAGTTAGTTGGTTTTTTTTTTTTTGATCATGTAAACATTTCATGATTGGTTCATGTTGCACAATGCTCTTTGTGTTTGTGAGAAATCACACAGCATTTATTGACAGCATATGTACAGAATCTCACAGCTTAACTGAGAAATAACTTTTGTATATGGTAACCATCTATGTGTTCACAAAGTCAATCCATCTGCTCATGATTCCCATGCATTTTGGGCATAATCACTGTACGTATTTGTAGAAGTTCCTTTTTTTCCCATTTCTCTGTTTCATAGGATTATAAGTCTGTTAATATGTATATCATAAGAGGGACAGGGAGACACTTAATTCTCATAAAATGAGTATGAAATAGATGTAGAGATGAATAGTATTGATCTGTAAGAAAAGGAGAGGTCAGTTCATAAATCCACGCTTGCTGTATTATCTGAACATTGATTCGCAGAGATCCGTGGTATTGTTACTTCTCTTTGGTATTTGAAATTTCCTTGATGTTCAGTTTGGTTGATGAGGAAGTCCTTTACTTGATATTTTCTTTCCATTCTTAAAGGGGGAAATTATCTCAAACCAAGAAAAAAAAAACAGAAAAAACATAATGTGAAAATGGTAAAAATGCATCAATATTAAAATTCTTGAATTAATATTTACAGATTCATCTTGTGTTCTTGGAAGGTCAGTTAGTCTTTTCTTGGGGGTTTTGTTGTATGTAATTATAAATTCAAGTCAAAAATATATTTACAAGATACAGCTTTTATCAGTTACTAACAGTGCTCAAATTTTTGTGTAGAATATCTGACAGATGGTTTTCAAAACAGTTTTTATAGTTTGTGTACATGTTTGGAGAATTTCTTGTGGCCTTATTCATCATACTTTTTGTTTTTAATGCTATTTTACTTTGTTCTTTTTTATGCTTTTTTAAACTACAACAGTTGTGATGATTTTATTCAGAGGGACAACTTTCTCTTTAAGTGATATCATACAACTGTTTCTTGTAGTGATTGCCTCTTCACGTTGTGATAGAACAGTATTGTTAAAATGAAGAGCTACTTACTTCAGTTAAGATTTTTTTACATTTATGTTGAGGATATTGATGCCATATTTCACAAAAAATTTCTAATGAGAAAATAGTAGACTAACAATTTGGTACACAACCTACCGTAACGATATTTATATAAGTAACAAATATGTCAAAGCTATGTCAGTTTACATAGCTCAAGAAATACACAGTATATCCTTATCGTGCTTGATTAGATCAACAAATACAAATAAACAGTGATGAACGTTATGTAGATTAATCAATATATGACAGACTGTTGTGATATTTATTTAGACCAACAAATATTTAATAAGCTGCAGTAATTACATTGACTGAAAAGTATAGAATAAGCAGTAATGATCATGTATATGGATAAAGAAATAGACAATATGCAGTACTCTTATTTGCACATGGTGATAATGTTTATGCAACCAGAGAATAAATTAGCACGAGTATTTATTTAGTTGGCATGCTTTAAAACTTTGGCCAGGATGTTACACCGAACCGACATACATGACATACATATTTTACCAAGCTATTGCAGATGAAGCAGTTTTTCACTTTTGTGACAGTTTTCATATTATACATCATGGAATAACTTACACTAAACATTTTAACTGGTTTCAGCTTATTGTATTCAACACTTTCAGCTCAAACTTTAAAATGTTATCTGTTAATGACATTAATGCGGTTGTGATCAGTATAATGAGTCATTTTGCTGTCAGTCGCTGGTGGGGTCTAACTGAACTGCAAGAAATGTGTTACACTCTGGAGAACAATGAAATTATTTGTGCACAGTTTTGCTTGGGAACGGTTCCCAAAGCTAGTCGTTTACTACAAAGTAGATATGATGGTTGTGATTTTTAATATTTCCTGGATCTGATGTCTTATAAATTATTGAGGTTAGTGAATAGTTTTCTTCAGAAATTGAACATTACATCCTTTTTCAGTGCTGTGGTCTACATGAGGTCATGTGTATCTATTTACTAGGAACAGTATTGTAGTTTCTTGTTGACGTTTGCGGAAAGTTTACAGAATTTTGACTTTGAAGTGGAGAAAACATTGTCATTGTTTCATTGATATTTTGTTTTTTTTTTCTAATTTTTGGCTTTTGATAGTTTATGTAGTGGCACTCAGGACAAGGATGTGAATTCTCGTTTATGGATCACTTATGATTATGTCATGGAATATTATGAAAGGTTATGGAGTTTCATTTTCAAATTGACATGGGAAATCTACAGTGTCCTTGTTTCTAGTTTGGCCTTGTGATGGAGAGTGTATGGCAGGTCAGTTGGGCACTTTGTCTAGTTTCTCCACTTCTTCCCACAACTTTTCGGTCAGTCTTTCCCTGAAGTAGATGTCATATATGTGGATATCACTCAGGGTTGTCCATTTCTGGAGTAGATGGTAGATGGTAGTGGGATATTACATTTGGAGATTCTAGTTGCCTGGGACTGATCTCTGTGGCACATCAGCAATAGCATGGCCAGTTAGAAACAGGTTATTTAGAAATATTCACACAAGTGATGAGTGGTGATAATGTTACTGATGTTGTTTGAACTTCTGGCGAAATTTTGGCACAGAAAATGACTATAATTTATCTGGAGCTGTTCATATCAGTGATGGATGTCGAACAGTGATGATGCAGATGACAATACCACTAAAGGTTCATGAAGTGTAGGAAATATGTGATGCAAATTTGGACTATAATTTTAAATGTCGAAATTCAGTTGTGCTTGCTTTCATTTTTTTCTTGAGCATCAGAAATTTGTTGTGATCTTCAGTCATCAAAAAAATAAATAAATAAATAAATGGAATGTGATATACCTGCTGCTGTCAAAAAAGAAAAGAAAAAACATGGTTCTACCAGTTTTGTTCTTGACATGTTTTTATGTCTTTCTAACTCATTGTGAGTGTTACAGGATGTAGCATTCTTACTGAGCCAGTTCTCAGAGAATGGGCATCGTTGTTTTGTAGACAGGAACCCTCTGGCAATTCTTTTTACTGTATAAAGATAAATTGAAGAAGTGATGAACATGAGCATTGAACTGGAATCATGTAAATGCAAAAAAAAGATAAATTGAAGAAGTGATGAACATGAGCATTGAACTGGAATCATGTAAATGCAAAAAAAATCCAAGGCAGTTTCGGGACTGAATTTCTGTTAATTAACAGTATTAAGTTTATGATACTGACTGTGCCATGTAGAAACTCAGCTGGGTGAATAATTTTTGGCAAAACATTTATCTTTTACCTTTCAGTTTCATTTTAGCTACATTATTCCAAGAACTATGTTTTTGATTTGCTACAAATAGTAAATATATTTGTTGCTGCATCCCTGTTTTTGTATTTGTGTGTAATTATTTGATCTGAGTTGCATGTCTTAATCATGGTATAGTCACGCACAGCTGTCAAACAGAGCTTTTCAGATAGAGAAGAAAAGAAAAGCTAATGGAAATATAACATGGCTGATTTCAGTGGAACAAATTCTGCAGTACTTTAGCACAGATATTACTTATGCTTGATTAGTGCTTAATTGTTGTAATATGCATAGTAACAGACTTGGCTGTTTAACATTAACAATGTCTTCATTCTAGCTAAATCTAGTTAAGTCTGTAATGTGTCCAGTGATATGGACATCTACTGCAGTCAGCAAATTTTAATGTCTTTGGTAAACACTGATATGACCATATATGATTCCTCAGTCTAGTCATCATCCATGTATAGATATATTATGTATTAATCAAATCTACTGAAAATTGAGAACTAAAGGAACATCTCTGCTTTTCCACCCTTTCCTCTCCATCAGCAATAGATAATCTGTATTTTGATGGAAAAAACAGAAGAACAGAAGCAATGTTAAAAATTTGAGTGGACACTGACAGTCAAGAGAATTATATACAAAAAGAATTGATTTTTCTGTACCCCTCAGTATATGTTGTGCTTGCATTTCTGTGACTATGTTGCTATGATTTGTTTTAACCCTTCTTATGAAAGACAGGACAGAAAATAGAAACAATGGGCTAGGAATTGCACTGGGTAATCTAGTGGACTGAAGTCCTAATCAAATATAAGAATTTATTTGCTTCATTTCCCTTAGGAACATTGTTACTTCTGTGCATGGAATTTAAATTGAAAAAAAAAAAAAACAGAAAAATGTCAAATATACTTTTTTCAGTCTAAGGAGAATATTACAAAATCACACTTTCACATGAGAACATCCTTGAATGATATATGTTATTTGTCAGACTGACATATTCTGCCTTTTGCTTGAGTTGTTGTCCCCCTTGGCTTGCCTTGCACAAAACTTTGTGATGATTGTACATAACATGGACTGTGGTTGGAGAGGAAAGAACCTACTTGTATTTGCAATTTTTAAAAATTTTATTGAATTCTTTATTTGTTCATTGGTTTTTCTTGAAAAAAATGGGGAGGGGTGCAAAGGCAGATCGACTATTTATCATGGCCATATGTATGCCATATTATTTTTACACTGTAAAAGCAACCTTTTTTTTTTTTTTTTGTAGGCATTTTCATGGTTTTAATATTGATATACATGTACATGCGGTATTATTATTTCTACATTTGTTATTATGTATGATCTTTATTGTTTTGTGAACTGCAAATCAAATTCAGAAAACAGAATGCGTTTATTAAGAAATAGAGGTTACTGAGGTGTTATAGATAAATTGACAGTGAACATAAACCAGTTTTTTTTCCCAGTTTGATAACATTCAGGCACATCTATCAGCTGATCTTCTTACTATTATCTTATAGCATGGGTTTGTCCATCTTTTCCTATGGTCTAGGATCAATCACGTTGTCTTGAAGTACTTTTCTAAAGAATGTCCAGGAGTATATACATTTATCATCACATGGAACTTGAGATCAACCACTTAATGTATTTGTCCTGTATTATTCAAATTCTTCTTCTCATCATTATTTTATATTATTGTCGTGAAATGTAAAAATAGAGCCATCGAGCATTCACATATCCAGATATGAGGAGAAAGGCATGCTAACAGATTGGCTTTATAGCTTGAAAGCATAACTATAGAAATCTCCCTGACTGCACCATATTCATACTTCAGAGTTTCTCCTGTGTGAAAAAAGAATGTCTTGCAGAGTGGTATCTTTTTCCTCACCTGGATCATGTTCATGGTCCCAATATCTATTGTGCACAATGATGAAAATACTTGTTTAGCATGTGAAAGATGACTCTAAAGCTGCAGTTTTATACACTTCTGTAGTTCTATTTGAGCAAAATAGCTATTTGAGCACCATGGTTATATTATATACTATGATATTACACAGCAGTGAGATCAACTGAATGACAGAACCATATGACACGCAAGCTACTCTTAAATTCCCGCAACATGTATAAAACAAAATGATCACTAAGGCACACAGTATGATATCATTATTATTATAACATTTTAGACACCTTGAACCAGCAAACTGTGTCACGGAGTGGCACTGAGCCTGTCGTTACATGCAACTCTGCACAAAATGTGACATGGCAAACGAGAACTACTGTAAAGTTGTCCTTGTGGTCATTTTCTTCATTGAAGGAAAAGCCAGCCAGTCACCAACACATGGTCAAGCCTCAGTGCTGTTTTATGAGGCTGAAAAGTATCAGTTGTCCATGTTCTGTCTTAGTTTTTAGTACATTGCTTACAGTATCTGGATTGAGATCACAGAGAATATATTTGTTTTTAAAACTTGCTTCTTTTCTGTGTATTGGCATGTTTTGCTGGAAATTTTTCATCACACAATTCTGATGAATGATGAATGCACCAGGACTGAATTTTTAAAGGATTTTAAAAATCACTTCCTTTCTGAATGTATTTGGGTTTACATGAAATTTATTTTTAAATTATTTGTGTCTCTCATAGGGTGATTTGTTTGTGTACATTTATTTTCATGCTTGGATAGTGATAGAAACAAAGTGATGCCGATTTTTCTTTTGCCTAGATGGAACATTTTCTGTCTGTTTTCATGTGCAATGGTTTTCATGTCTGTAAATTATTTTTTTTTAACTATTGTCATGTGAGGTGGTATGGCCATGCTGACAAATCAACAACTGTCTGACCAGATCTTGTGCTCTGTAAATGTCAACTTTCAAACTAAGAATTAATTTTATGTCTTATATTCTGTCATTTTCATTTCATTATTTTCTTTCTTTGTCTCAAATGAAAAGAATATTTAGAAGTATCAGTATTTTATGCAAGGGCTATACTATAATTGAATGAATGTAATCTGTATATCAGTGATATTATGAAACCACAAATTTTGATGACAACTATATATTTTGATTCCCTATAGAAAACATATATTCTAATTATAGATAACAACTAGTCCTCTGAACCAAATGTGAAGACTGATAATTTCACATAACTACTGGATTTGCTGTGAAGCAGAAAGACTATGACATGAAGTTCATTATCTAAGCCAGACCACATCCAATACTTTACACAGACAATATTACTACTGCAGCCCTGGAAGGCAAGTGAGATTTTGTTATGAAAACGACCAACCCCTCAGTCTGTCCCTAATGTTATGCAGTTGTGATGTATCAGGCTATTCTAAGGGATTCATTTGTTCTGTATCAGGCTGTTCTAATGGATTGCAGTTGTATCAGTCAATTTGAAGAGTATTCAGCTGTTTCGTATCAGTTTATTCTACAAGATTGATTTTGTTTGTATCAGGCTATTCTAATCTTTAAGCAGTTGTTTGGTATCAATCTGTTTTAAACATGTCCAGATTTTAAGTATCTATCTCTTCTAAAATATTCATCTGGTTTGTGTCTCCTGTTAAACTTAACGCTGGTTCAAATGAGTAAGGTCTGGTGAGACAGTTTTTGATATTTCAGTGTTCATATTGATGCAATATATAAGCTTTTGCTTTGTATTTATTAATTCATCATTCAAACTTGTATAAATGATGTCCTGTATAGAACCAATATGTTATGCAGCTAGTTTTTAATATATGTTTTGTGATGTTCATTTGTATCTCTGTTTGTGTTTGACTGAAACTTTCCTATTGTATGCTGCATATACCATTTTTGACATTCAAATTGTCCAGAGCAACTATTTTGTGGGTATGTCGCCATATTTTTGTTTCATATGGTAGTGTTAAAACAGACTGAAATTTAACTTGAATCATTGATCAAAAGTTGTGACAGAAAAACCCATCCTTCATGCATAGATCTTGTTTGCATTTTTTGAAGTTTTTTTTTCTTTCTCCTTCCATACTTTGTTTTTTTTTTAAATTTCAAGTTTGCAGATATGTTTTACTTCAGTTTTGTTTGCTTTGATGTTTTAGTTATGTACAGTGGAGTTTTTATATTCAGTTGTAAATACAGTATTGCAGTAGGTTTGCTTGAAATTATTCACTCTGTAGTAATGTTGCAGCTATTGAGAATCTTGAGGTAAATCTATAAAAGATATGTTTGTATACTTGTATGATGCTTTGCACCCAATAAAACTTCCAGGTTGTCATATAACCTAAAAAAATGATGAGATTTTGTAGTTTTCACGATTAAGATATAATAAATTTGTGCACTTTAATTATTCATTGTGGAAAAAAAAAGAGTGGGTCATTCCGCTTCTACTGTGTTTTGAGGAAAAAAAAATTGGGTGCTGATATCTTTGCTGCTTCACATTTAATGACTTGTCACAGACAGGATTTGATATTATAGATACAACACCTCTAGCCAAAAAGAGTAAAAAAGATGCTAATTTTAGTACATAAACTGCCCTGGTTCTCCATCAGTGGACTACTTAGGCAGGTTTTCTACATTCTTGTACACCTAGCAATAGAACCGTTTAAGATTCCCCTTCCCCCTCCCCTCTTCTTCTGCCAATAGCTTATGAACCAGTGTGACCAAGAGCTTACATGTCTGGGTCGCAGTGATAGTGAGAACATGGGTTCGAATCTTACATGGTAATGGGACTTGGACTTACATCCTGCTTGCTTTTTTTTCTTTTCATGGACACAATGGTTTCTTGGGTACAGAAATCCAACTTCCAGTCTTTTCAGATAAGTGCAAATATATTTGTACGTGTGCATGTTATAGAACCCTTGGCAGTTAAAACTGGGATAAAGAGTAGGCGGAGATGCTGCTGTCTGGGCAAAATTTATAATTTTCAAATTTCTCTCCATAAATTTCTTTTTACCAAACTGGGCATGCTGAGATAATCCTACCTTCATAGACTGGACGACTGTATACATATATATTTTTTAAAGAAAAGGGACAGTTACAGGAAAAAGAGCACCAAAGAGAGAGAGAGAACAAATATACAAGAGGGGATGGAGCCCAGTATGTCACAGCTTGCAAGACACATAATCACATAATGTGTAAAATGGCATTTTGCTTCATCATATGAATTTATACTTGTATATAGTGTCATGGAAATGTGTTCCAGTTAACTTCATCTGCATGGTAAATATTGGTCTGGCCAACACTTGATTTGTCTAATTGGTCTTCACTGTCATTTTGTACACATGAGTAATAACAAAACCAATAGCAAAATACAAGAGTTGACAAGAAACATGGACTACCAGTGCCATGTAGCAGAGCACCACATAGTAATGTTAGTTCCCACAGCTTTTGTTTCCATCACACAAAGTCTCCATGCATAAGAGCAACAATGACTTACCAGTGTCAATAAAGAACCGAAAATGGAAACTGAGAACACTCAAAACATTTCACTAACAAGGGCTCTATTCATGACTGCTGAAGAAATCACTTAATGTGATTGCGTTGAAACTATATTAAAGATCAGCCATTTTTGTTTCCATGGAGAAACGCATCTGACCACGCCTGCCCCCCACCCCCACACCCCTTTTCTCTGTTTCCAAGGAGAGTGTAATTTTCCTGTCTCAGTTTTCAAGAGAGGCATAGTGCAAACAGAGTGCACCATTTTGTGTAGGCTCTTATATCCATGTATTTTCTGTTGTTGTTGATCCATTTTTATTTTCATTTGTAGATTGTTCCCTTTTTTTTTTTTTTTTTTCTTTTGTTTTTTGTGTTTTCATATTGGTTATTCTTGGCACAAAGTATAGCAGCTTAGCTTCAGCGAGCGTGAATTTCGCATGGTATGTTAAGGACAGTTACATCTAATTCTAAATAGTATGATCCATCATTTGTTAACTTATTCGTCCATTCCTTTGATGTCCGAGAGAACCAGGAAAAAACAACAACGAAAACTGAGAAAAAGTTTACACTTTCTTCCATGATTTTGAAAAATAAGCAAAAATTGAAATTGTTGTTACAGACCTATACTATATATATGATACTTTGAAGATATATGGTCCAGATTTCTCAACTGAACTTTGATTTATCAGTGTTGTTCATTTGAGATTGAGATATTGAAATATTATCTGTTGCATACTTATTGATTCTACATCTCAAACTTTTTTTTTGACAGAATTTCGTGACATACTCAGTTCTTGATACTTGCGACTGTTATAACCAAATTGTTTAAATCATTTAGCTTTTTATTTCTGTTGTTTTCTGCTAAGTAATTCACCCAGTCGTGTCTGATGTTAGAAGGAAAATAAATTATAAACAAGAAAAAGAGATGTGATCCAGTTTTATGCTACATGATAGATGAGTTTAGTAAAATTTTGGAATTGAAAAGGTGAACAGGCAGTTTCGGTGACTTTAAGTAGATGAAAATGCCTACGAAAATGAAGCAGGTCCTTTTATGGATGTGACATTCATGATATGATGACGACCAACTTTCTTATGAATCATGAAGAGTCCTCTGTGACTTATCTCTCACACTGATGTCCAGAATCTATCACGATGTAATACACTTGTACTCGTTTGATAGTAGAGTGTTAGGAAAAAAAAAAAAGGAATTTCTTTCAGGAATAGGAGAAGACATTCACATTATATGAAAGGATGGAAATTGTTCCTCTTTCTTAGAATTCCTATCTCGTTTTGCACTCAATGTGAATATCCTTTTCGTGTTCCATACAGCTCGTAGAGATGTGCAATTTCCAAATTAAGTAAAAAAAAAATGGGCTGTTTTTCCCTGTCATCAGTTTCTTCGCAAGCTGGAGACTTAAAAAAATTTCCTCTATTTTACATTAATTTCTTACATGCTTACATTCTACCCTGAAATGTTTGGCTTGGAAACTTTTTTTCATGTATACAGACAGCTTCCCTGAGTTTAGTTTTAGACTTTGGAACACCCAGGAAATTCACATTATTCCTGCCATCCTTTTTAAACATCTCATTTGTCCATTTTTAACATTTTCTTTCTGTGCATCTTTCATCGTAGAAATGTAGTTATCATTTTTTTATCTTCTCTACCTCCTACTAGTTAAACTATTCCACGTATTTCAAAACATACAGAAGCACTGTTAATTTTATTATTATTATTTTTTGATTTCTCGCGAATCATATTTCACCAGATTCTGGTTTTCTCATTTGATGTCCAAAAGTTTGACTAAATTTTATTATATTTTTTTCTGTTCACATACACCGTAGCATTGTTTGCTTTCGACTACATGAACTCGTTGCTTGTATTAAACAATTTATTGTCTGGAAAAATAAAGATTTAATGTTGGTCTATCAGTTGCCGATTTGCTTGATGCTCTCGCTTTGAATTGAAGGGAAGAGCAAGTACAGTTTGTCTTTAGAGCACCTTTACATTTTTGTTTATACGTAGTTGTCTTTGTTGTGAAACGGATTATTGAAACACATAATATGTTATTAATATTCGGGTATAACCCTATGGGTTACACAGATGGCAAATAGGATTTATGCAGCGCGTAACAACCAAGACCACATGGCATTGAGACATACTTAGGTCTGGTATTTATCGACCTGTCACCACAACTGATTGCAGTTATTGCAAACGTAGTGCATCAATTATGGGCTAAAATCCCTCAGTTCAAGCTGGATCCTCATAGTAGGCCAGGGGTTCCGGGCTAAAAAAAAAAAAAAATTAAATTAAAAAATGGAGTAGTTTAAGGCGAAGGAATGCTTAGATTATCAAAGACACATTCTGTGGCGGCCATGCAATGGACACCAATAGGAACAGAAGTTGTAGATAAAGGCTTGGTTACCGTTGTCACGAACTTTATGTATAACAATATGTAATTTCCAGTTCGAGTTAGTAACAGTAAAAATAGCCAACATTTCGTTTTGTTCTTAAATCGCACCCACTCATTAATTCAAGAGTTATATATCATTTTATACTTTTGTTCTGATAGTCTTATATACAAAATGAAGAACATTCTGCCTTTTTAGTGATTGTTTCTAATGTGGACTTAGTCATTTATCAGCGAGATCACACTTATCGTTTTTTTTTAATCATTACTATAAAAATTGTAACTGATTTCATCGTTTGCTTACAATAAAGTTTTTTTCCTGTTCCATCAGATTTTATCCGGTCTAGCAACTTTCTTGTGTGTTCTATTCTTACTTTGTGTCAACGTATTCTGTTGTGCCGGACAATTGACCACTGTGCTTTTTTTTTTTTTTCGTGTACTGTCTTTCATAATATCACATAAATAAAATCATAGCTTGAATTGTTCAACGTTTTTGAGTTTTTCACATTTTTGTTTGTTGTTTCTTTTTACTATGATGTGATGCACATCTAAAGAAAATGCGACATTAAAAAATCTGTGTCAACAAAAAGAGTACAAGGTTTATGGAGAAACTTTCATTAACAGGCAAAAAAATGGAATAGAAAGGATAAAATCAATGACGTGGATTTTCTTAACACCATGGGACAAAGAAAAACGTGGAAGGACACGAAGATCGGCGAGGTCTATGATAGACATGACATGGATTCTATCTCCAGTATTGTGTCTAGGGCTGATTTGGTCAGGGACTAAAGTAAACACATGAAGCTGTCAGTTCTCATCCTTGAAGCACAGACATCATCATCATGGGCTCTCGACGGACAACCAAGCAAGCAAGCAAGCAACCAACCAAGCAACCCACCAACCAACCAACAAACCAACCTACCAACCAACCAACAAATCAACCAATCAATGAACTAACCAACGAACCAACCAATCAACTAACCAACCAACAACTTCAAAACGACAGCAACAACAACAACAATAACTAATACGGTCTTCATTATATTGGCAACCGTATCATGAATTTAATGATTTTGTTATGCAACAAAATTTAAATTGGCAAACTGAGCATCGTTAGAAATCTGTTAACACTTGCCAAAGTAAGACGGAGACAGGTTGTCATAGCTTGTCATGTTATCACTTGACCATGTCTGAGTCTTGCTCGTTGACATAAGATCTCTACGAAAACGAAATAAGACTCTTTCTCTGAACCTTGTTTGAATTACTCATTGTCCTGTTGTCATTGATAGATTCTTCATGTTTAGTCTAGGGAGGCTGTTGGATTAATACTGTAAATATGAGGGAATCGAAATAGATTTGTTCCGACCAAGCGAAAGGCTGGAAATCCCTGCTTCTGTTTTTAGCACGGGTACAAATACTCCAAACTATTCACAAGTTTGCCTCATTTTCTGTTTGACGGTGGGGAGGAAATGTATGACTAAAACTCTTCGCTATGAGCCTGTTGAACGTAGATGCCCTCCAAATAATAGTAGTAGAGAGTAGTAGTAATGATTTAATGACGTAGGAAAAAGTATGACGTACTTCCGGCGTCACGTTTTTCCCGAAATCTTTTGTTCTGCTCTTGCTGTGGGATTTCGTGGTGGTGCATAACACACGTAAGTGAGTGTTCTGTCAACACTTCTTCGAAGCTGAATGTTTTATCTAACATCAGTTGGACGGTTTTAAAGTGTTGACACCTCTACCCCCCCCCCCCTCCTCCCCCCCCCCCAAAAAAAAAGAGGAGGAGGGGGACAATAAGTCGTTACGATGCGCACACTTTTCAGCACAGTGACTACGACTCGTTCATCCAGTTTCCTCAATGGTCCAAATCTCCAAAATGGTCAAGGAGATTCTCCGAGACACTGCTTGTAGAGGGCAATAACTCTGACAGTTCTACATTTCCGGAGAGATTTTTGGAAGTTGACGCACTCAGTCCTCATGGACCAAAGAAGGGTATGAATGTGCTTGGACAACCGCAGAAAGTCACTTCAGAACTTCACTGATCAAGCAAAATAAGAGCACAGTTTGTTATTACGAGAAGTAGAAATACACACTCTAGAGCAATGATTCCCAAAAGTTTTGCACTCGCGACCGCCTAATCAAAAGCTTGAAACCCACACGATCCTCCTTCTATCGGCAGCTTGATTTAAATTTTATTTTCTGTGATGGAAAGGGAAAGAAACACAAACAAAAGCCAACAAAAAAAAAATATGTAAGAGCAAAATAATAATAATAATAATAACATTATTGAAAAGTTGAAATTAATTATATCCCAAGCCACTTCTTCCAAGATTAGGCCACCCCCTTGCCAAGGCTTTTCGACACCCAATGGGGGTCGGGACCCACCGGTGCTGTAGACCAAAAAGCAATCAGATTCAAATTTTGCGAAGCTGGCGTTTTTTGCTTTTGTTTTACACTCCCTTTGTTTCAGGTGTAGATTAAACTAGACTTCGGGACGTATTTTTTTTCGCATTAAACATTGAGACCAGGTGGTCAGAATAGACTGAATGACTATTGCAACTGTTTTTTTTTTTTTTTTGGCTTTGTGATCAGTCGAAAAGCATCTTTTGATTTGATTCGGGACATTGGATTAGATCTTGTAGATTTTAAGTATAGATTCTAGGCCCCAGAAGGAAGAAGTTCCACACAGGACAAGCAGGTTCAAGAAGCTTATGATTAATGTCAGACCTAGGATTTAGGTCAGATTTAAGGTTAGGGTTAGAGTAAGAGTTAAGGAGAGATGCAGAGTTTATTCAAGTATCCTGTAACATTTTACTTGCAACAATAAAATTAAGACCACCTGGTAGCAATAAGTGCGTCTATTGTGTCCATTTTTATTTGTGTTTCACGTCTTTTATTGAACAACGAAGGAACAGACAGCCTAAGGCTAAACTTGTAAATATGGCAGGATGTATAACATATAATAATTACAATAATAATAATAATAATAAATCACTTAATACACTTTTTTACTTATGCATTTCCACTTCTGATATTAAAATACTGAAGACAAAGGGCTTTCAAACCCCAGCTCCAGATAACATTCGAAGAACATGTCGCTGGATTCGCTATTAGATACTTTTCAGATGGCATGCTCCTGTACCAGAGATGAATCTTTTGGTTAGAGAGGGTTAAACGTTACACAGCGATAGGAGAAGAACTGTCCGTGGTCACAGTTGGAGGGTTGATTTCTCCTTCACTTGATCCGGCTGGCTTTGGACAACAATGAGCACTGCGGAGGGTGAACGCCTGGAACCGCAAACCCAAAGAAGAGTGAAAGAATAGAAAGCTCTGTATTTTACTTAATTATGCGTGTGTGTTTGTGTGTGTGTGTACTCGTGTGTCAGTGTGTATCTATCTATCTATCTATCTATCTATCTATCTATCTATCTATCTATCTATCTATCTATCTATCTATCTATC
>JBCEWB010765298.1:0-16620 GCA_039654565.1 Peronia peronii | reverse complement strand
ACCTTCTTTTGTATTACAAGATTGACAGGCTGCACCTCTGTATTTAGATGTATAATGATTATGTTCTCTTATTTTTTGATTTGTCATTTTGTGTTCTCCGAACTTTATTCCACACATGTAATAGTTAGTTGATACATCAAATTCTTTCTCTTGTTCATGAGTCAGTTTGTGTTTTACTTTTTATGATGCTTTGATTTCTGAATAATATCGTTAAAGATTAAAATTATTGTTTCAACACATTTTTCTTTAGCATCTTTTCCAACATATGAAAAGTATCGTGGATCATAAATGTTAGGATAATCAGAATGTACATATATACCATGGCTATTTATTTCTTGTTTAAATATTTTATTTGTAGAAGAGTCATTTGGATTTGGTGAACATGTTGAAATGGGTATATTATTAGATTCAAAATCAGAATAGGTATCTATTGGTAAACTAGATTTATAATGATAATTCTTAAACTTTAGGATATTATTTTCTGGCATTCGTACTGTACAATGTTTATGGTTTAAACAGATCTCTTATTTCTATTTTTATCACATAAGAAACTCTTAAGATCTTTTATTAAACAGTAATGAGTATTTGTTTCACTTTCTAAATACAATAGATCTATACTTTCGCGATAGCGATCTATTTCGGTAGAATTCTCATTAGAGACATAAACAGGATAAAAACTTGATTTTTCTTCAGGGTTTTCTAAAGCGAAGACATTTATGGATAAATTGTTTTTCTTTTCTACTTTTGGAATATCCTTGATACATACAGGATATCTATAGTATCTTCGTTTTCTCTATATTTAGATACTCTTTCTTTATGATCATCTGCCGAGTATAATTTTGACGGGATTGACCAAAAGAAACATTTGTTATCTTTTAAATTTTTAACATTTACAATACTACTAGATTTAAATTGCAAAGGAATATAAGATGAAGCTTTTAGATAACTAACTTTAAATTGTTTAACTTCTGCTCCGACTATTTTATCGAATACAAATCCACTACCTCTTTCTTGGTAGGAATCAATCCAGGCATTAAACTTACTAACTTTTTATAAAACCTATCCATATTATTTTTAGAAAGGATAGTTTCTATTGGATGAGAATAAGCATTAACTATATCAAATGCTAAAGGTATTCTAAATTCACATTTGAAAATAATTTTAATTTTAACTGGAAAGGTATCTATTTTTACTTTTTTCTTAAGTTGGGTGATATCTTCTTTTATCTCAACTACTTCTTGTTTTATGATCTCTTTGAAATTTTTTTTCGACCATTTTTTAGAAGAATGTTTTTGATAATCAGGATTAATTTCGATAATTCTTGGTATGCTTGCTTATATTTATCCTTGTTTCTTATGTAGTGGTTATGTTTTTGTTCTTTCATACATTCTTTACATTTAGCTTTACCACCGTCTGATACCTTGCTTTCTTTATAAAATAAATAAATAGATTTTTTTAACAAAACTAGTGTTACAAACTTTCTCCATTTTATTTATACAATATTTTATTTATAGAATTTAATTCGTTAATTACCTCTAGGAAACTTTCTCCATGATGATTCCTTCAGTACATACAAACATAGATGTCCACAAATAACTGTATTAGGATCTTGTATTTGGTCTGAATTATAAGAAATATCACCAGGAACTTTTCTAAGGTAATTAATAATTTCTAAAGGAGGTTGGATTCCATAACTGTCAAAATTAATATTATTTTTGTCTTTATTACCATAGTCTCTATACCACGCTACCCAATATGTTCCTCCTTTTCTACCGTTATCTTAATTTAATATTCCACACTCCTTTTTCCTTGGTCTTTTAGGTAACTCGTCTCTTAGGAATACACCTCTAAAATTTGGTATTTCTAATTTTTCAACAAGATCTAAGATATCGAAGTTCGAGACTGACAACATTCAACAAGTTAAAACAAAGAATAACAGAGATATGCTAAGAGGAATATGTAAAATTTGCGGTTCTAAAAAAACCCAATTTATCAAACTAGAAGGAGGGAGAGTTGTTAATGACTTGATTAATAAATTACCAGTGGAAATGCATATCCCTGGTTATAATTTTGCAGGGCCTGGAACTAAGTTAAATAAGAGATTATATCCTGACCTAACACCAAAAGAATGGAGTAAACCAATTAACAAAGTTTACGAAGCGGCGATGCGACATGATATTTGTCATCTACAAAATAAAGACACTAAATATAGAATGAAATTTGTGATAAAAACATGCTAACTGAATTAAACGGAATTTATGATCTTACCATAAAAGAAATAATAGATCGTAACATAATCAAAAATCTTATTAAAGCCAAAGTAACTTTAATAATGGGAGATTTTTTTTTTTTTAGGTGATAACCTAAAACTAACTTCACAGTTGACAGAAGAATTACATAAACCAGTGATTCGAAAATTTCAAAAGAGAAGAGTTATGGTAAGAGGAATAGATAAGGAATGTTCTGCTGATCTTTTTGACATGTCTTCTTTATCTAAACAGAATAAAGGTTCCAAATACGTTCTTGATGTAATAGAAGTATATAATGCTGTAATAGATGTGTTTAGCAAATACGGTTGGATGATTCCTTTAAAAAATAAAAGCGGAATAGATGTGTCAAAAACCTTAAAAAGTATAAAAGATAAGAAGCCAGAAAAACTTTGGGTTGATAAAGGAAGTGAATTTTATAACAAATATGTTAAGAAGAACTTTGACCTTTACTCAACAGGGAATAAGGAAAAATCATTAGTAGTAGAGAGATAGAACAGAACAATGAAAGAAAAAATGTTTAAATATTTCACAGCTAATAATACTACAAAGTATATCAATATACTAAATGATTTAGTAAATAATTGTAACAACACATATCATGCATCAATTAAAATGACTCATGTAGGAGCCAGTAGAAAAGTAAACGAAGACATTGTCTATAATAATCTCTATGATGATTTACCAACCAAAAGTGGTAAACCTAAATTTCATTTAAATGATAGAGTTAGAATTAGTAAAAAGAAAACGTTTTTTGAGAAAGGATATACCCCAAAATGGACAATGAGGTTTATCTCTATATTTCCCATTATCTTTCTCGGTTGAGTTGTCTATTACAACAAACCCATGAGGTTGTTTCCAACATTGATTTCAAAACGATTTAAATTCCTCTAAGGACATATCAGTGCTAACGTGATCATTGTAAATATGAGTCAAATTTTTACCAACCTGTTTAAATAAACAGAGAAAATTTGCGTTTTCTCTTATCGTTTGTCTAGGTAATTTGAAGTAGTTTTGTGCTTAATAAAAACAATCCACATTACTATGTCTCATTCTAACCTAATAATCTTCGCATTTGTTCTGTTTCTCAAGTAACAGCTCATCAAAGACCATTAAATGTTTATCATTGGGGTTTACTTTCCTTTAATCAGGCACGTCCTTTGCATAATCATAAAACTGACAAATGATGGGAGATTTTAAAACAACTGTTTTACCAGTTTCCTTTAGGATCTGTTGTGGTGAAATATTGTTTTTGATGCACAGATCTCTAATATTAAATAATTTCAGTATAACATCTTTAGGTAACTTTTGTTCAAACCCCGTCTTACTAATGCCGTATACAGGTTGAAAGAGAGATTTTCCAAAACCTTGCAATCGATTAAAATCAAGCCAATCATGGTTAAGAGAAGGTTAAGCATTAAACAAGTTTTCCCACAGCCAGATTTCCCAATAATGATTCCCGTATTGATTTGGGTAACAAAGGATTATTGTTTCTTTTACTTAACTTGTCATTCCCACTTAACGTTTTTATTTTCATTTTTAAAAACAAAATAATTTGTCCACAGTCACAAAATAGAATTATTAGAGTATAATTGAAATCCGAGTGATCGGTGAGAGGTTAAAAAAGAAAGGTGGCCTATAAGGGGTCAGTGGGGAAATGACAACATAGGTTTTGTTTTACTGACCCTATTTCGGCTACACCCATTTTTTACTTCAAAATTTGGTGAAAAATAAAAAGTGTCCGAAATTAGAGGGCCAATCCGAAACCGACACCGAAATCGAAACTGGTCCAGACTCGTACAATCTTACTACTACTCCCCATTTCCCCTCCAGATCCAAGTAAAAAAAAAAAATAAAAGAGGAAAGGGATTTAAAATACCTATGATTTATATATACATATTATAATGTATATACATAATATAATATAATATTATATTATATTATATTAATATAAGGGGGAGGAGAGAGCAATACAATCTGGGCGCAGTTAACATAGAAAAATTCAATATCGACGTGTCTTTTGAGGCAGCAAAAGAATGCACAATGGCAAACCAACACTTTTATTTCTCTCCCTCATTCTCTCTTTCACTTTCCTCTCTATTTCCTTGTTTATTCTGTCCTATATCCTTTACATAAATCAAGAGAGATCACAGCCACCACGGTGCCATAGAATATTTTGCACATTAAATGTCACTTCTGACACTAGACGGATAATTGGGAGGGGGGCGGCAGAAGAGTATGGATGGATGCATGTCCTGAGAGCGATTTTTTGAATGCTTAAACTAAGGACTTTTTAAGTTTTAAATTCGGATTCAGCATGCTCAAGCTGTAAGAAAAGTGTGGAAAATAAAATGACAACACCGCCATCTTGAATTTGTGTCTTGAAAATTAGCTATTTTCAGAAGCCTAAGGGTCCTAAAGGATTCAATGTATTTGTTTGGAATTTAGCACAGAAAAAGAAATAACTCTATCTAAAAAACAATATGCATTTTTCTTTAAGTGAGGAGGAGGGGAGGGGATATATGCCATATAATATTATCATATATTTCTGAAATAACTGGTTTCAGGAATTTTTAAATCTCTCAATTTTCGCTACATATTCATTATTTCTTTCGAAAAACAGAAATAACGTTTAGAGAAAGGGGATGCACATTGTTGAAACGCATGCTATGAAAAATATTCGATCAAAATTTGAAGCCAGTTGGTTCAGAAATATCAAAACCTTAGGGAAAAAAGAAAAATAAAAATAGTATGCAACTGAATTCTCATAACCTTTCTCAGTCTCATGGTAGTACCGTGTGTGCCATCTTGGAGGATAAAGCAAACTGGATTCTAACCGGTATTTTTCTCATATCAAAAGAGGTCAAAGTGTCTAAAACATATGAAAAGACCCGATTTTGATAATTTGATCTCACAAGCTCATTTTCAGGACCTCCTCCCGCTTTCCCTCCCCCTCGCCCCCCTTCCCCATCCACCACCCTCCACACCCCTTAATGCGTAATGGGCATAATTTTTCTGCTTTCTAATATGTACGACATATAACGCTGATCTATGTGATATTTCATTCTGGACAGGAAATTACAGACGCTCGGGACGAGCAATTTATTTTCCCTCAATGACATCCCACAGAGTAGAGACATGGCTGCAGACGCAATTGCAACATTTCAAGTTTAAGGCTTGTATGCGACCTGCTTACTTTTTGTTCGTGAGTCCCAATTGATTTCCCCAGGACGGTTCATCTGAATTAAAAACCTGTGGCTCGTTATGACGTACAGAACAGGAGCCGTGTGTGGACAATCGTTTAAAAATGAGCACTTCATCAGTCCTGTGCTGTTCAGGGAACCTGTAAGGACTGTTTCAGTGGGTTTCAGATGACACTCTGTAACAGGAAAGGAGTGGAAGTGAGCAAATGAGTGAGTGAGTGAATGAGTGAATGAGTGAGTGAGTGAGTCAGTGCGTAAGCGAATGGACTCTTAACAGTCGCCTGAGAGAGAAATATGTGATTGAATATGATGAAGGTGAACAGACTTCTATATTGCAGACATTCGAAGAACATTCATCTCTGAATAAGGAAATAGTACACTTATGGACAGATTACAAGTATATCAGGTTATTGTGAGGTGAACATTTAGATTTATTTGTTAAATCATTCCTGTTTGCTGATTTTTTTCACCTGATTTTAGTCAATGTTAAAGACCACATCTTGTCTCTGCATTTGTAATATCTCTAACTACAGTCAAGCAAGCTAAAAAGTTTTTCCCGACAGATCACAGTGTTTGAATTAAGATTCTACGTGATAGTATTGAATCACTTTGATGACAACCAATATAGTATAACTCATTTTCACTCACCTGCGAAATATAGTTTGTTTTAGATTCATTCAATAACTGCCTGTAAAAGTGTAGCGATTGTGAAAGTGGAACAACATAAAAATTGCCAAACATTGATCAATTAGGACTTGAAAACGTCTCTATTTTATTGTAGCCCATGTCCTCCTGTCACTAGTCAGTGATTGGCCCCAAAGTGACAGGGAATAGTGTGGTGGAGCCATTACTTCCCTTTGCCAAATAAAAGAAGTATAACACAATCAGTTTAAAGAAGGGGGGAAAAAGTTTTCTCTTGATATTTGAAAGACTGGAAGAGAACCAACGGCTTCCATGGAAGATTATTTAAATATTGGTCACACCGGTACTGCCCTGCCACTTAAAGTATATGGCAAGCATTTGTTGGTATTTTGGATGATTAAACTGATTGTTACTCAAAGAAAACATATTTGGTGTTTTGAAGGCGTCATTCTATCGAACGTACAGCTCGGACCAAACACTCTTGCGAGTTAACTATTCAATTATTATCGCCTTTTTAGAATAACGTCAAACATAATATCCCGTTTCGGCTTCAGATCAGTAGAAACACAAATCTTTATGCAACAACGCTGTGTGCCAAATTTCAGACGGAGAAATTCCGTAGTTTTCGAGTCCATATGCCTTTTCTGTTTTTTTTTGCAGATATGTAGTGTAAATGAGTAATCAAAAATTTTGAAAAACTGACTGATGAACTTTTTTTTTTGCATCATTACAATTTCTTTTCACATGGTCTGTTTTTGTTGTCGTTTGTTTTTTGTTGTAGTTGTTTTGTTGTGTTGTTTTTGTGTCTTTGGTTTTTGTTTTATTTTGTTTTTTTGTTTTATTTTTTTATTTGTTTTGTTGTTGTTGTTGTTGTTGTTTTTGTTTTTGTTATTGTTTTTTGTTTTGTTTTGTTTTTATTCTGTTTGTTTCACATGATCTAAATAACAAGAGAAAGAGTGATTTTTTTTTTCTTTGCAATATTTGCATTATACCTCCTATACTTGGAAAAAGAGAAATAATTTAAACAGCAGAAAAAAAAGGCCCCTTGGCCTCTTTTGCTAAGTCAGACAAGGAGAAAACATGAATATCATTATAATATATACCTGGATTTTGGGCTAATATATTCAGGACAATGAAATCAGACTCTCGTCAAATGGACTTATTGCTACCAATGTTAAGCTCATTCATTTCGATTTCTGTGTGTGAAAATCATTTTTGTTCTACTTTAAGCAGAAATCGAGCTATTGGCAATTAAAGACAATGGGGGCGAGCTGACGCTGCAGCTGGATTTAGTGAGAAAATGGGCAATCACTTTTGTAAATTCCTATTAATCTTTGTTACCCATGCCGCTAAATTACAATTTTGGGGCTTTTACTCAATCTATTTCAGCAAATTTAACTCTGAAATGCATTTTACATCGATATAGAAGGTTCTGTGAAGAAAAACAATTGCTTTAAAAATTCATTCACTGTTGAAAAACGTGATTTCTCTGGTCGTCTCAGTTTGACGAGGGCTTGATTTCATCTTATCGCTTCTCATATTTTGTCTCAGTGTGACTGGAAAAATGTATTGGTTTTCATTAGAATCTTCAGCTGGTGCATTGCACCATTTGCGAACTTAGGCAACTCCAATAGACGCCACTTTAACAGTTCTCTAGACTAGCCACAGCGAACTTCTAGACTAAAAATGTTCATAGGCAGGGTGTATTACCAACTCATTCGGTCGCTTCAATCTTTGACCGAAGGATTCCCAATGAAAACATTATTTCTATTGGTGTCGCCGACTGTCTTGGGATTAACATAGGAAACGGTTGGCTAAGTGATATTTCAGGTTACTTGCAGGAAAATACAGTGTTCTAGGCTTTTCTGTGGCAAAAGTTATTGTCACAAATCCACTCGTAAAACTAAACGTAGCATAGTCTCCACAGCGATATTTCTTCTTGTACCAGAAATGGCAGATAATGAACAAAAATATATGCCATCAGCCCAAGTACTTCATTCCGCTGGAAACATCAGATATAAAACATGCATTGTGAAAAGGAGAAAAAGATCACATTTGTAAATGTTTTTTTTTTAAACATGCAGGGAAACAATGATAATACGGCAGCATTTTCATCACATCAGAATTTCTTTTTACTTTTTTTTTTTTTTTTGGTACATATGCGTGTTTCAAACAAAAAAAAATTAAATAAATTGTTTTGTTTGGGTTTAACGGCACATTAGCACGATAACGGCTATATTGTGCCTAACACGGTGGGTACATTTACACGGTAAAATTCTGATCAAGGTGTAAATAGATAAAATGTAGCCCTGAATGGACAATCCCTTTATGAGTTATTAAAGGATTTCAAAATGCGTATATAAATTCGAGTAATCAAATATTGTGTCGCAAAGCTAAAAAGATGGATGTAAGCAATTTTGCGCCGTCCCGTGGGGATCGTCACATACTTATCAAGGTATCTGTGATGAAACGATGTTAAAATTTGTCATACAGGCCAACCTGGTGTAAAAAGCTCAGGATGGCCTGCGGCTTCGTTTTGTTAAATAGGTCCGTTAGAGTGCGACTCGAGAAGTGTTTTTCTCGAACGTCTCTGAAGTCGGCACAGTCGATTAGTGTATGTGCGACTGTCAGTTGACAGTGACAGGCCACACACTATGGGGATATTTCTCTTTTCAGAAGAAAGGAGTGAGTGAGGTGAGAGTGACCCAGACGCAGGCGGTTGACCACCATCTGGTCTGGTCTTCGCGGCTGAACAGACCCTGGCCAAGGTCCAAGGTCTGATTGGATAGAGTAAAGTTTGTTTATAATAAATAAATAATTGCATAATTAAAAAATTAAAATAAAAAGAACAAAAACAAATAATAAAAATAATATTAATATAATAATAACAATAAGAGAACGAAACGACTTTTTGTTTCTCCTTTTGTAAGCAATCTTTGCTCTCTTCCTCACAAGCTTAGCAAAGAGAATTGATTGGCTTTTTTTTTATTTCACAGGAATATAAATACAATTCAAGAGTCATATATGCTGCTACTTTTTACTCAGTTTTGAAAAAGAATAATTTCAACTGCAAAGCATCATACAATGAGCGAGTGTCTAACCAGACACTTCACTGATTATGCCAATTTTATAGTCCTGTGCTAGGCATCGGGAATTTGGTCAACCTCGACCACCACTAAATCCCACCCACACTCAGTCCCACCCAGTGAAAGCGAGGCAACCGCCATACTTTACCATAGACCACTAGAAGCGTTGACTGTTATTCAATGTTGGTAATTGTTACGTGTACAAGCAGAAGACACTGACCTGTCATCGCTCAATAAATCTATCAATCATCCGCTCGCGGCCTCTATCAAAAGATTCTGCATGTAGACGCCACATGCCGCTCACTGGTGGGCGGATTAGATTAAAGAGGTAGGGGCCCAGGACGTACTACGTACATGTTTTGACACATGAGAGGCCAGTTTTTGGATGGATTTCTAATTGTTGTTAGCATTGAAGTGGTAAGGAGTTGACATGCCATCATCACAAAAAAGTTTACTTACAATGTGTGTTGCCCAATGAGGTTACATTACAGTATGCTGGAGAGCGGACTGATGACGTCATGCGTGCCGAGTATGGAGCCTACAGGCCCATGAGGGCAAGACGTCTCCGCGATCGACCACATCGCGTTCTTGTCCGACACAGATTATTCTACTAGGTTGCTACTCATGATACCACTTGTTTATTCTTTTAGGACTAAACCTCAGACACGTTGTCTCATGATAGTAAAAGGTCTATTGTATTCTGTTTATGGTGGAGATCTAAGTCCTGTCTAGCCATTTTCATTCTGTGCCTTAAAAAAAAAGTTAAAGTAAAAATGATCGTGTATATATGCTTACATCGATGATGTTAAAATAGGTAATATTTCCGTTCTTTGATCATCTCCGGGTCGAGAATGAGGTGGTCAATTACAATCAGAACTTTAAATTGTTACATTTCAAATTAATTGTTTGCTAGACCATCATACAGTAACAACACAGTGGATCCAGAACTGATCACTGGTCAGGACTGGTAGGGTTCTACCGTCTCCATTGTAGTCACATAAAAGAGACAACATGCATAGTTGTACATTCTGCACACTGAAACATGTTGATGTTTTTTTTTAGTTTTCAGAAAAGGAAGAAGAAGAAGAAGGAAAAAAAAAAAGAAGCAACAGAAAGACTAGTAGAGGATTGGGTGATGCGCTGTGCTCAATTCCTATCTTTACATAACAGACTGAGTCGGACAATAATATGGCAATACATGTTTTAAAAAAAGGAGGGGGGGGGGGTGGTGGCTTATAAAACTGATCTTCATTGGTAAGTCAGCTGTTGGTCAAAGCTGGGGATCTATACAACATTTATGCTGCAACAAAAAATTACAGTTTCATTTAATATTGGATTAATTTTGAATATGTTTGTAGTATTTCCAATAAGTCTGAAGACAGAATGAACTGTGGGTTAGTTACTGTAAAACATTTTTTTAATGACATTTTATTCGGGTTTTGATTTTCTCTTATTCTGAAAGAGGATATAAATGGATCAGTGTAGCCTCTCGCCAAGCAATAAATGGAAACCCTAAAATGCTCACAAAAACTTCCAGAATTTGCAGTGATCATTTTCTCTCATTACTCAAAGGAAGGTTTAGCGTACTACAGCATTTCCATCTGTCATTGTTTTTCAACCTCTGGACAAACATCCATTGCAGAAAACATCTTGGAAATCGCCTAAGAGAGACGTCACAAACTCATAGTATCTTTCTTCACCAGTAGATCTATATAAAAAAAAACTCTCTCTCTCTCTCTCTCTCTCTCTCTCTGTCAGCCAAACCTCAAATTTAGTTGTGTGTAACGAATCATGATTATACATGTTGGGTCCACGCGAGTGGGTGTTGCGAGCGATGTTTAGCGGATCGTAATTGTAAATGCTGGGCCCATGCAAGTGTGTCTTGTGAGCGTACGTATGCTGGCCCGTAGAAATTCTGGGTCACCTAACGTATCTGAGATACTCTCTAAGCATTTTCTACGGGATGGTTTTTAGTTAGACCTTGTATGTGTGAAGTACGTCACGTGTGTGCACTACGTCAAGGTTTTATGTGAGAGAGAGTTCAAGACGGACTCAGCCGGAGAGGAAGGGGAGAGAATGCAATGCAGTGAGTGCCGTATGCATCGGAGTTAGACAACTGCCCTGAAGTTTGTATTGTTACCAAGCACCTGCAATAACCCCCGCGGGGTCCCGGGATTTATAGGTAGGTTCTCTGCTCCCACCTGCAGGCGGTGTAAGCCCGCTATCGGTGGGGTGTCTCCCATGGAGTGCCATCCTCGATATTCCAGGAGAGACATTTCTTCTCTTTCTCCTTGCTCCTGTCATCTGTCCCGCTCTCTTTCCTCTCTTCTTCCTGATGTGTAAACGTATCTTACCGTGTTTGACACAATATAGCCGTAATCGTGCTGATACGTCGTGAAACCCCAACACAACACAACACCTGCAATAAATTCTGCATTCCTGTTCTTATTTCTCCGTTCCTATGTGCGTCTCGTCGGTATTCACCACCTGATTACCACTTACAACGTCACAACTAACATCCATTCACACTCAAAATTCGTGACATTGTGTAATTGTATAATTGTATCTTTGTTTCAAAATGATCCATTGAACAAAAAAACAAGCATGGATCCGTTGTTTAGAAGACTACACAGTGCATAATAAAGGACGCCGAACGTAGCAATACTCGCCCTAGCACTTATGGGCATGGCGGGCAGCCGTCCAATGTTGGCACGTGAAGCGCAGGATGTTTTGATAAGGCAATGTCATCGGTCAGCACTCCAGTATAACAGTGTAAACTTCTTGCTGTTCAGCACTGTGACGGACTCTCTACGTCCAAATAAGCAATGCTATTTCAAAGGTGTCCCGTGGAATAAATGGCAACTACATAACAATAATAATCAACATAACGATATCCCATATTCTGGTGGCGTCCTTTTTTAAGGACATTTTTGAAAAAAATTCAAAAGAAATCCAATTTGACACGTTTCTTTCAACTTGATGTTTTTCCAGATACCTAAAAAATCAATCTTAAGTTTCGGGTGAAAGTTTTGACTCAGATTCAAATTTTTTGAGGCGATCCGTGTTTGTAAAATTTTAAATCCTCAAAAACACGTCTTCAAGCACGTGTGGGAAAAGGTGAGTAATATAAAGTGACAAAAATATGAAACATGGTACTTTCAGCGCTATAAACATATTCATAAATGTTATATGTCTCGCAGCCAGTCAAAATGAGAGGTATGTCGAATTTTCACCATATGGGGTTTTTGGTATCATATGAAAGCTTATTTCACACACTTTCAGGTGGTGGAAAAAGTTTTGAGCTGACTTTATAATAGCCAAGATATTTACAGTGTAAAGAGACAAGGGGCACCCCACAGCAATGACCTAAAGTCTGAGAAAATGGAGTTTAAATGAACGGCCGAACGCATAAATCTACATATCTACCTCACAAAAACCCGATTTTAACAAAGCAATATTTATAAATCGGAGGTAAGACCAATATTGTCTTGTTCAGTAGTGAATGCACTTTCGATTTCTGAAATAATAATTTTTTAAAAATCCATGTCTGACCCCCCTCATCACATTCAAAGTCCGATTTCTCGGTTCTGGCCCAGCGTCTTACGTCTCATTTCGACTGACCGCGAGCCATATTGACAACTTTATGTACTGTTATGCATTAAATTAGTGACTATTTTCGCACAGTGTCCTTCAAAAGAGCCGTCCTTTTATAAGGACGGTAGCAGGAAGTGACCCCGTGGTTTGATCTGCTTCGCTGTCCTTTTTAGAGGACGCCTGCTTGAAGCGGTGCCTAAAAATTAATTTTCATTACTGGCATATTTGATTGCTGATTTAAGGAACGGCATCAGAACGTGTGTGTGTGTATGTGTGTGTGTGAGAGAAAGAGAGAGAGAGAGAAAATAATTAGATCCATAATAAACTATTTTGTCAATGTAATTAGAAACAGACTGTTGTATCTCAATATTTTTGTCTATGTCATGTTTCCCTGTGCACAGGCAAGCCATGAACGTTTTCACTTCAGGATGTCCTAACGATGATAGAAGAGGATACCGAAGCTGCAGTTGAAGGCAGTATATATCTCCAACCCCCGGATGAGGGAAATAATTCTAATGAGGACGACAACTATGATGCTGTGCAGGACAGAGGCACCACTGATGATTTAGTTAGTAATCTACCTGAAAGAGTCGGCCTCACGTATCACACTGTATTTGACAATTTTTTTCACAGATATGCTACTACTCTCTTCCCTATTAGAAAAGGGATTCATGGCCACTGGCACAGTTCGGACCAACAGAGTGGACAAGTGTCCCATTGATACCAAGGCACTTTCGAAACTGAGATTATGGGTTTGATCGCCGAGACATTTTTGTGTTGTTCTGGAATGACAACTCTGTTGTCACTTTAGCCAGTAAGTGTGTGGAACTCGAACCCATGGGAACGGCCAGGAGATGGTCAACCAAAGAAAAAAAGCACATCAATATTCAGCAACCCGATATTGCTCAGGTGTACACTGCCTCAATGGGGGGAGTTGATAGGATGGACCAAAATGTTAGCCTGTATAGAATCAGCATCCGATCAAAGAAATGATGATGGCCATTATTTGCATTTTTTGCCTGATGCAGCCATGAACAGCGCTTGGCTTTTGCATCGAAAGTCTCAAACCAATGCCATTCTCCCACATGACCGTCTCTCTTTCCGACGAGCACTTGTGAAGGTTTATCTGCAGGCTTTCAATGCTCGAAAGGTCCTGCCTCCATAGATTCAACCGGTCTCAAAGAAGAGGAAGGTGGATGACACCATTAGGACGTCTGGTTCTGGGCATCACCTTCAGTCAATGACAAAGCAAAGAAGATGTGGACAGTGTAGAAAAAACATCAATCTCTTTTGTCCTGTCTGTGAAGTCCCACTTCACAGGCACTGTTCTGCAGCTTTCCATACCTAGTTGCGCAGCCTATTCTCTCAAAGGCTCCATGTCGCCCATGTTTAAATTCTTGTCCTGTCACTACTAGTGTGTTTTTCAACATTTTGTTTACACATAATTTGTCTGTAGTCATGTGCATATTGATTCTTAATATATGCCCATTTGAATGAATTTGTATTCCATTTCTCATTTCACCAAATGTTGGTAATCACATTCAACCGAACCTGATTTTCCCGATCTTTTATTAGAAATATTTTCATGACTAAGGAATATCAATGGAGTGAATGTTACATGGAGAATATTGCTTGAGAATAAGATTAAACTTTCATGGGTAAAATATTACATGATATCTACATCAGTATTAAAATATGCATGCAGCTTGTCTTGTGCTCTGCACGTTCTGAAGTGCTTTTTTATGGACAAATTTTAAAATTGTCATTTTGTTCAGAATAATAAATATTAGCTCAAATGAATTAATTTTCTTTTGTTTCTAACCAATGACTACTAAATATGTGAAAACTGGAAAAAAAAAATCTCAGCAGAATATGGAACAAGACAGACAAAACTCACTTATAAAATGGTACACTATTAAGCCCTGTGACGT
Organism: Peronia peronii; assembly: GCA_039654565.1. NCBI lineage: Eukaryota > Metazoa > Mollusca > Gastropoda > Systellommatophora > Onchidiidae > Peronia > Peronia peronii. Next base: position 1,897 of record JBCEWB010765298.1, on the reverse strand, counting down.
CCCGTCAACCTCCACATAGGCAATGCATCTGTCAAAAGTATACAATGACAATAATCATTTTTTAAAAAGTAGTAACAATAATTTCAGGGTTGAGGAGGTGGACATGAGTTTAATCACCGTCATCCTAGTCAGCATGGTCAAATTTAGAGGAAAACAACAGAAAAACGTTAAAATCGTTCACGTTGTCAAATCAACGGAGTCTTGTTGAATTTTGCTACCCTATGTTGGGTAAATTTAATATAAGTAGGATCTTTCAGTTTTTAACTGATTTATGCGGAATTTTCCGAAAATAATTTCAGATGATCAAAAGTGATGAGAACATTTTTTTTTTTTTCACAAACTTTCAAAATCCGTGCGGAAGAGAGAAAGTCACTGATTTCCGAAAATTTGCCCCCAATTCTGAAATTTCTAAAAAAATTGAAATATTATCGAGAATCCTCTCGGACGATTTTTGTGTGGTTTTTCTTTTACCGTATTCATGCCAAATGTCATGACACTTTCTCCGAAAACAAACAAACAAAAAAGTAGATCCTATATTTGTCGTGAAAAAAAATCCTTTTTTTTTTTCTTCTTTCATTTAAGACGCTTTATTTATTTTCTAAATTCTTAATATATATATTTTGAACTGCCAAGGGTTCTTTAACATGCCCAACGTAAACACGGGACCTCCGAAATATATTCGCCCTTATCCGAGAGGACTAGACGTCGGGCTTCCCTACCCAGAGGAAGCCAGGGTACCGCTGAGGCACTGAAAAAATGCAGATTTTTCGGTCTTTGTATCCTTCCATATCTTAATGGGAGGACAAGCGAGTCTAGCCCGGCTAGAACCTGCAACCTCACTGACATGCGCTGTTTTCACCTTGAGGGAGACGCCAAACTACAGCACCACTGCGCCTTCCCACCCCCCACCCCCCCACCCTCTGACCTCTCGACGTGAGCTTAGCTTAAGTTTTGTTTGGGCCTTTCAATCTCCTTGGACGGAGATTATCTCGGCCTTTATTGGTAGTCATGTCAGGCCGCGGCAAAGTTGGTAGTTCTCTTGGTGTGCTGGACATCTTAGTATTCTTGAGCATCTTCGTGTCTGTCCAGAAACTTCTCGACGTGACGAGAGGCTCGGTTGCATTTATAGCTAAGATCGCATTGTGAATAAAGGAACGAAATCACGTGTCTTTTCAATCGAAATACATCGGAAGTTAACCAATTGTTTATCCTCTTACCAGGTTTGACATCATTGTTACATGAAATAAGTAGTACAGTAACAACCCATACCGTACGAAAAGCTTTTCAGAACGTACATTGTAAACAAGGAATAGGTCGCCACTATCACGTGATATTGCATAATGTTTAACGAACGGAACGCTGCCACGTGTTCACATGCAGATTTCGAGCAGTCCATTCATCAGATTTTACAACAAATGGGTTAGTCCATATGTCCCTGAAATTCAACATTTTTTCCTTTTTTAGTTCAAGATATCCAACACAGACAACTGTGCAAAAAAGTTTGGGCTGGATCATTTATTTCAATCAGAATATTACCAGTCTGTTTGTCTGCCTGGTTGCCTGTCCGGTTGTCTGTCTATCTGTCTGGTTATCTGTCTACTATCTACCTGTCTGTCTGTTGGTCTGTCTGTACGTCTGTCTATCTTGTATCTGGGGGAACATCTGTCTGAATGTTTGTCTGTCCCTGAGTTTGTGTCATTGTCTACCTGCTCACCTGTCTCTGTCTATCGGTCGGTGGAAATCATTAATTAAAGGTTGAATAGGCTGATGCCTCATGCAACAACAGTTATGCGTACCCGTTTGTCAGTCTGTCTATTCCCATCTATCTATTTATCTATCTATCTATCTATCTATCTATCTATCTATCTATCTATCTATCTATCTATTTATCTATCTA
>JBCEWB010765187.1:0-16620 GCA_039654565.1 Peronia peronii | reverse complement strand
GATCCAGATTGACAAGCCCGGCAAGGCGTGCCGCAGGGCGTTGTAGCCCTTAGGCTGGGTCGCAGTTCTAGAGTTAAGGTAACAGTTTCTTCTCGGTTTTTTCATATTTAACAAAAAAATGTTATTGGAATACCCATCAGTAGTACTGAGAATCGTTTGGATATGTGAAAAATTAGTTCTTCTTACATCAAAAATGAAACAATTTATTGTTTTGTTCCACCTTTTTACTCGCACAGCATAGGCTGTGCATGATGCCAAAGGGATGAATGAAGTACATGCAGTGAAACCTCATTTATGTTTGTTATTCTTTTTAGTTATATTACTATTGTTTCAGAGGAAATTATATGTCTTCAGACAGCATTCTTAAGATAACAAATTCTTCCCTATTTTTTTCATATGAAAAAAAAAAAATTTAAACATTTTTTTTGGAATGCCCATCAGTAGTTTTGTGAATTGTTTGGGTGCGTGAAAGGCTAGTTCTTCTTACATCTAAAATGAAACCTTTTATTGTTTTGTTCCACTTTCCTTCTCACACAATATAAGTTGTGCATGCGAAAGGGATGAATGAAGTCATTTTTTTTAGTTTAAAAGCTTAGAAACAATTGAGTGACAGTATAGAGATCTACAATCATATATCTGATATTAATGTGATTGTTACATTTTCATAACATAACAAATAAAATCAACAGTAGCAATAACAACAATAAAAATTAAAACACGTAGACAAATTGAGCCATGTAATATAACTTCTTCAAGTGTGAAATGACCTGTGGTGTGCTTTACGAAGGTAGATTGATTTAAGAGATATTTGCCTTTTATTAAAGACATTTGCCTTTTATTAACGGCATTTTTGTTCGTTTTTTTTTAAAATGAAGCTGCTCCTTGCTCTGGCACTGAGAGGGATTCATGCCCATTGAATCGCCCATTGTTGACCTGTCCCCTAAATGGCCAGTCTTGCTGTTTATGTCCCTACAGGGAGAATGAGAAGAAGCCGAGGGCCGTAGCCTTTGCGGCTCCAAAGATGATGGTGACATCTCGAGATGGGGCAGATCGGGCTATGTTCGCAGATGCGATAGTCTGTGATGAGAGCCTGGAGGTCACAAGGTTCAGTACTCCCATGCTGCCCTCTGAGGTTCAGGTTGGTCTGTGGCATGCTCGGTGCCCACAACCAAGCCGCAATATAAATTCCCACCTTTTTGGTCTTTACTTTTTATTTTTGTAGCAAAAATGTTGCTTATAACGCCTTGCACGACCTAGATGTTGTTTCTCAAGTTCTTTACTGGAAGGTTACAATTTAATTGCATGTATTTATATAACCATAAACTAGACCTGTAATGTCCTCGGGAAACTGGCCAATTATGTATTCCTGGGCCGTGAGATTTTTTTCATAACTATCAGTCATGGCTCAGAAAACTCTGTATGGTATCACGTCATATAAATAGTGTTCTCTTCATTTATAGAAAAAATAACAAGAAACAAACACATTGAATACCTTCAATAACATCATTAAAAGTATGCTTTCTAATAATCTGTGTTGTTTTTCATCAGTGCTGTCAATATCATTTTTCTGTTGGCATTGAGTAATACGTATTTGTTATTAGGACATGCCTACTCTTTCAGCTTCTAACAGGTTACAGTTTTGATGATAGCATGTAGTTACATGTTCATTCTCTCAGACATAAAGGATGGGCAAAACCTTTGAATTTAACAGTCCCAGTGTATTGTAATTCAAACTATATTATATGTAAACTTATGTTCCAAATCGTTGACAAAACCCCCCTTTGCGCCAGTCGCCACTGCCCATCCACACCTTGTAGTTTTATCATTCAGAATACATATACAAGTGAATAGTTAACTATTGGACTATCGTTAGGATTTTGTTTATGTTGTAATATAAACAATTTATATATTCTCTGATAACATCTGTCTTATGAAAAGGAGTATTATGCTGCACACTTCACTCATTTTGATAGATTATTTTTTTAAATGCATTTTTGATGTGATCAGTATTTAACTTGTGCCCAGATATTTTCATTTCTTTTCTTTCTTTTTTGTCCCATTGCTTTTCTAAATTGTTGGGACACATAGAACCCTGATTGTCATTACACCCAAAGTGAAATGTCATAAGCTGTACTTTTTTGTCTCTTGCATGCACATCACAGTAGGCTGTGCATGCCATGATGGTGGGTCAAACGCAAGCGTTAAAGGATAATAACAGTCATCATCCTTGGGAAAGGATATTATTAAAAGAAATTATGTGGGGATGTTGGAATTCCTGGTACTGTTACTGTGTGAAGATGCAGACACAGTGCCCATTCCTCTATGTTGCCTCTATGTTCTATCTCAAGTCAGGGTTCCGTCTAATTGTTCAAATGTTGCTCATGTATCCAAAATTTAAAATAACACCATAACATTGTACATGAAAGAATATGAAATGGGACCGAAAGTAATCAGAAAAGGATGCCTTGTGTTTGCACTATTATAGTAAGTTTTATTTTGGGGATAGAAATGACTCACTGGATAATCAGACGGAGTCAAGACTAAGATGGAATGGAAATGGATGCAGTGTGTTTTGCACATTATGACCAAGTCAAGCCATAACACACTCATAAAAATGTAAGCCTCAGACATTTTTTGATTTGGCAGTTTCGGATCAGAAAATCCATTAGCAAATGGCACAAAAACAGGGGCTCTAATGGGAGTTACTGATTGAATTCAGTGACATTTCTTCTGGTGGCGAAAATATTCACAGAGTGAGACATCTGTCATCATTTAACCAATGCCATATGAATATTCCAAGGTTTGCCTGCAAGTTAAAATATCTTGCCTCCCAAACTTCCAACTTGACACCTGGTCGTCGATGCTGGGTCAGAGACATTTTGTAGCCTATTATTCAGACTCAGGGCAAAGACAGTCGAGTAATGTAGGCCTACTATTATTTTCTTTGATTCGGAGGCCAGCAGTGAATGAGATCCTTATACATATGCGTAATATACACATTTGGGCAACCTTTTCATATCTCGACTTTCATAGTGCCCTTACTATTGCTCAATCCATATATTACATTTTTTTTTTTTTTACATTATCCTTCCACATCACACACAGGGCTGTCTAGAGGCCAAGGATCTTCATTTTCCTCATCTACAGTCATTTGTTCAGCAGTTTTTGCATTTTTGATGTCCACCATTCTTGCATCAGTTTGGAGTGTTGTTCTGATGGTTATTTTTTTGTTTTCCCCTTTTTTCTTTGGCCTTTGTATCTCCAGAAAAGTAAATCCACAACTTTATCCTAAAAGCATCTGTAGAAACCGCCAACATATCAGTGTTGCTTGGTGATTTACAGGGTAGCCAAAAAGTTCCACGACACTAATGCCATATGTTTTTTGAGCCGCCCAGATTTTTATGTATTTTTGGATTACAATATATTTTATTAGATTTCTGCTGTTTCTGCTATTTCAGTTGATATTCCTGATATTTCTGATATTTTTTTATATTTAAAATTATAAAGAAAAATTTAATTTACCCACTAAGTTCATTTCTTAGTGTCCTGGGACTTTCCAGCCACCCTGATTATTCTTGTTCTAGAAATGCAATTCAGACCTAAAGGCGAAATGAGAAAACACGATGTACGTACTTTCCTACCATATTGTTTCTTATTTGGAAAGGAATTGAAAAATACAACATACAAGGGATAAATCTTTTACATTTCTGAGATTAACAATGAATAGTTTTTTTGTTTTTTTTCTTTAGCTGGTAAGTTACTTCTCTTTTCCAAGTTTGCTTGTTTGTTTGTGTTTAGGTTTAATGGCACATCAGCATTATTATGGCTATAATGGTCCAAGCATTGTAAGAAGAAAAAACATCACTTTGGTTTCTGTTGTTTGGAACAAGTGAGGCAAAAAAATTGTGAAAAAAATTATCGCAGTAAGAGAAAAACTTTCAACATAAACATTTTTCTGAAGTTTTTATTTGTTCATGTTTCAAATAACAAGAGATAAAGTGATTTTTTACTCATTTTTTTTTTTACAGTGCTTATGTCGTAAGGTTTGCAGTTGACAAAGAGAAGTAATTTGACTGATGGTTAAAATGGCTTATTGTGAAGGTGTATAACTGCAGCGGAATACTGCCGCTTCCTGGATTGTTTTGATGCTGCAACTGTTCATGCTCCATACTGCCCTCTGAGGTTCATGTTGGTCTGTTAGATGCTAAGCGCCCACAACCAAGACCTGTAATACAATCCCACTTGATTACTGTGTTTCTTCTATGTTTGGACCTCCTTATTTTTGTAGCCAAACATTACTTATATACCTTGTACAGCACAGATGTATTAGCAGTCTTGATTTCTCATAAGTTTTACAAAATAGGAGTTTACAATTTAATTTGGTCTAGCCAATCACTCAAAAGACTGCCCCAAACACATTGCTGTGACAAAGTCAGTTTATCACTAAGAGGCATTCAGCTATAGTTGACATCGACTGGCAGAGGTCTATCACATATTTTTAAAACTCTAGAGAGTACCCATACTTCCCCATTTTCTCAAGGATTCCTGACTCCCTTCACTCCTCCAGCCCACCCAATTTCATATCAGTTGCATTGGCCAATGCATTAAAACCCATGCCTTTATAATCTTATTTATTATGCAGATTTCCAACTTGCACTCAATACGTGCGTATAAACTATAGTTTAGCCAGTATGGACAAGACAAAAGCAAGATCCAAGTTCAGGAGAAGGAAGCAGAGAAAGGATGAGGGGCTCTCGGAAATAATGAATGTTTGCCCCTGCACAGGTCTTGCATTTGCTAATGGGCAGTGGTGTTACCTTCCCTTCTTATTTGCATTAACATCGTTAAAAATGGCCATGGAACATGTCTAGTTATATCCAGTAGTCTCGCTTGTAAATGAAAACTCAATGAAACGGGCATACGAAGAACAACTCCATGAAATAGAATTATTTAAAGGAACCATTTCTGGGGAAATTTACCTGGCAAATTGAAGACAGTAATTATGCTTGGCAAATGACCAAATTTATCTATTTTAGTGTAATCAGGATATTTCTTCGTTACAAATAAATGTATAATAACTTTAACAGACCCCTGTATATGGGTAATATGTCGTTCCTGTATTGTCAGCATAGACTAGGCTTTAGTGATTTTTTTAATGAAATATCTAAATTATGAGGTAGATGGAATAATGAAAATGTAAATAACAACTTTAAAATGAATAAAAGAATGATTGAGTGAATGAATGAAAACATGAATGAATGAATGAGGGAAGAAATGACGGAAGGAAAGGAAGGAATCTTTGCAACAAAATGGGAAAGTAGGCGCTCACCTCTTACTTTACGTTCAAGAACTAAAATAGCAGTTGTAGCATTCTCTTCCTTCTCCCTTTTCCTGACTCCATTTCATCCTCCTTATCATTTTGCAGAAATATCCTGGATCCCTTCAATCAATTAGGAAATTAATGCAAGTCAGTATTACTATGTACATGCATTAGAACGTTTACAGAAAAGTACTTGTATTTTATTTGAAAATTTATCAACAACATACAAAGTTCAAGAAAAAGAACAAAAATGACTGCTGTTACAGCAACTGCAACTTCAGTGAATTTTCCCTCTTTTCTGTCTCTATTTGCAATGTCTTCCAAAATGTTTATTTCTGTTTTGTTGATCTCAAAGTCTGAGGAATAAGTGGCTTGTCTTTTGATCATTGCGCATTTGAGCTATCAAGTTGTTGGGTCGTCAAGTGTACACATAGTAAGTTGCAATATTTTCAGTACGCCATGTAACAAATTATAAGTTCTTATTACTGTGTAATACTTTGTAAGTTCTTTGATACACTGTAGAATTCAACTGTGTGTAACAACTCCAAGGAGTTCATTGTTGTGCAGCAAGTCACAAGATTTTTAGTACTTTGTAGCAGACTGCAAGGTTTTCAGTACCATGTAGCATGTTGCAAGCTCTTCAGTACTTTTTAGCTAGTTACAGGGTCTTCATTGTCCTGTAGCATATTGTCAGTACTTCAGTAGAACTTCATTGTTGTCTTTGGGCTTGTGAGACTACAGTTTTTCTTATCTCGAGGGCTGGTGACGACATTCTTCTGCTCCTAATAAATGTTCTACATGTGTTCTGTTTTCTTCATAACTCTTAACCCCACCTGGAGTCATCGGGGTTTTTCTTGACTCATGTTTCAAGTAACAAGAGGTAAAGTGATCCCTCCTCCCCCCCCCCTCCTTTTTTTTTAAACAATGCTTATATCATACCTCATGTACGTGGCAAAGGAAGTAATGGGGAGGGGGGGGGGCCCTCCTGGAGGTGATTTTTTTTATTATTAAAGATAGACTATTTTAACCTTTTCCATCGAATTTGGCATGTTCAAATTAGAGGAAAACAGTGAAAAAAAATCGACTTCTTCAAATGGTTGCCATGGCAATGCCACCATCTTGGATTTTGGCATCTCTAAAAAGGCTAACTTCGAAATCTATCTAGTCTGCCAAATTTTAACAAAACTTGATGAAACTTGGTGAACATATTGTTTGACATAATATCTAAAAAGTTATGTATTTTCAGCCCTTCCTATGCAATAGAAAATTTTCTAGAAATTTTTGAAAATGCCATGTAACAAAAAATCAGATTTCACCATTCTTTCATACTAAAAAACACATTTTTCTCTAAAACTTACCAACCGAATCGGCCGCGCATAAGTACATTTTTTGGTCTTGTTATCACATCATAGAATCGATTTCGAAACAAAAAAGTAGACTGCAAAAATACTGTAACAGAAAACGGGTTTTCAGAAAAATGCATTTGAAGTTTTTTTTCAGCGAAAAATGGACATGGTGAATTTTTTGTTTGGCTTTCAGCCTCAAAACGGCACTGTTGTATATACTAGTTCTCTCCATGACTTCTGTGTCTGTTGTTGCCATTTTTTGGCTTTCTGGGCATATCTTTTCTCAAATTTTGCTCCCTACCCCCCATCATTATAAGAGCTCTCATAGAGTAAATACCGGGTTCTTGAGGGCCTATATATGCATCCCCATATCTTTTTTTGTCCAAACCTTTATTATGGCATATAGTCCACAACTGAGCTCTGAAGCAGCAGAAAGAAAGGAAAATTTCACTCTTTATAGGACGTGGAAAATTCATTTTAGAATGGTTACATTGATAATCTGCATAATCAGCAGTTTTTTTCGCGTCAGTGGTCATCCAATGTCCATCCCTGGCATTTGGGTTCATGATATTGCTAGAACAGGTCATAATCAAGTGTCCTATGCACTTTTTGCCTATATATAACCATATAGCGATGATCTACGACTGCATGTAGCAGCTAGATGGAGCCAAATCCTGGTTGACAGTTGGCTGGGCCTACCGTTGAATGACCAATGGTCAAACGTGTTAGCATGGATATATCCACTTTTTTATACCATTTCTATACGCAGAAAAGGCAGGGCTTTTGAGAGAAAACAAAAACCCAAAATCACATTTTTTTAGCAAAATCCATATTCCCATTTTCTACTCATCAAATAAGATGCCTGGACATCATGTTATCATCATTCAAATGCCTATAAATCATATTTATGGTTGTAATATTTAAAGAAATTGATGCTACCGGTGCCTGATTGTTTATTGAGATAACCTCCACCTGGAGGTTGAAAGATGTATATAGAACGTAACCCGATTGTTTAACTAAGCATAAATGTAAAACATTTCTTTGTTCCGATATCATACATAGACATTGATAATTCTAAAGTGCTAAAAAAATGCTGATAGGCAGGATGATAATATAATGTCTTGCAGTGTGCACACCGTAGCTCACCTCCTTATTAAGATAGGACAGCAGGGACTCCGTTTCATTGAGCAGTGTAACACAACACTTTCCTCGTATGTGAGTGGCGGGCAAAGTTTCCACTTGACGAGACAAAAATAGCTCTCTGTGCTTCAACTGATGGCGAAGTTTCTCAGGAATTTCCTCCATCCCCCGCCCACCATGGTTATTGTTGTTGTTGTTGCCATTTGTGGCGGAGTCTGTGCCATTTTCTTCCATCGCACCTTTACCTGTACTGTCATTGCTCTCTCCATCTTCTCGAGGTGGAGTGCCTTCGTCGATTTCTGGTAAAAAAGCAAATACATTTAAATGATTATGATCACTGCAACAATCTTTTCAAGGTTAAATACCTTCAACAAATAGCCATTCAGTAAAAAGATGAAAAAGCAACAAGTGCCCTTGTTTCCAAATTCTTCACAATGTGCCAAACAACAAAAGGGACTGTTTGAGAGATATACAATGCTGAGCAATTGGGCAAAGATTTCAATGATATAGGACTATATGGAATTTGACATAAACCAGCAATGCTCTGGAGCAAAAAGGGAATGCTAAGTAACAAAAATATGCAGTTTCAGCCAAGATGGAAGCGGTTCCGTAACATGTTATCTTGATGCATATAAGGATAATATATATATGAGAAAAATTACAAAAGGTACTGTGCATTTTGTTCATATACTTTGCTCAATACTCACTCCATAAAAAATGTCTAACATGTGCGACTTTTTTTGTGCGTTTAGTTTACATCAAAAAGACTACCAGTGACCTTGTTTCATTTACTGTCACAGATTTCCATCCCCAATAACAAAACAAAGCAGTTCTACTGAACTGATCGCTGAATGCACAGACGTTCTAGCCTAGTTTGACGAAAACGGAAGGAATGCTAATTTCTTCCGACAAAAGTGAAAATTATTGGCAAGTTCAAAAGAGATTAATTCAAACACATTCTTGTAAGACTGATGAAATCAAAGAAGAATGACATACTAATACCAAAGGCTAAGTTAGATTCATACTATAAAATCCTGTATCTTTATGGCCAATTGCACTAAATAGGTTCCTCGAAGAAATAATTATTTTATCTCATCACAGCCCTACACTAAGTTAATGCAATTAAGGGAGGGGCGTATCCTGGAGGTGATTCTTTTTTTTATTATTAAACTTAAACTATTTTAACGCTTTCCATCGAATTCGGCATATTCAAATTAGAAGAAAACAGTGAAAAAAAAATCGACTTTTTCAAATGGTTGCTATGGCAATGCAGCCATCTTGGATTTTGGCATCTCTAAAATGGCCAACTTCAAAATCTATCTAGTCCGCCAAATTTTAACAAAACTTGATGAAACTTGGTGAACATGTTGAACATAACATCTAAAAAGTTACATATTTTCAGCCCTTCCTATGCAATAGAAAATTTTCTAGTAATTTTTGAAAATGCCATGTAACAAAAAATCAAATTTCGCCGTTTTTTCATACTAAAAATCCATTTTTCTCGAAAACTTATCAACCGAATGGGCCGCGCATATGTATGTTTTTTGGTCTTATTATGAAAATGATGTATACCAAATTTGGTTAGAATCGGTTTCGAACAAAAAAGTAGATAGTAAAATACTGTCAAAAAACCGGATTTTGAGAAAAATGCGTTTGAAGTTTTTTTTAGCGAAAAATGGACATGATGAATTTTTTGTTCAACTTTCAGCCTCAAAACAGCACTGTTTTACATACTAGTCCTCTCTCCATGATTTCTGTGTCTCTTGTTGCCGTTTTTCGGCTTTCTGGGCATATCTTTTCTTGAATTTTGCTCCCTACCCACCATGATTATAAGGGCTCCCAAAGAGTCAATACCGGGTTCTCGAGGGCCTATATGTGCCCCCCATATCTTTTTTTGTCCAAACCAAGAGTGTTTTGACCTTTACTATGGCATATAGTCCACAACTAAGCTCTGAAGCAGCAGAAAGAAAGGAAAATTTCACTCTTTATAGGACGTGGAAATTCATTTTAGAACGCTTCTACTGAAAATCTGCATGATCAACAATTTTTTTAGCCTCATAGTGGTCATCCAATGTCCATCCCTGGCATTGGGGTTCACATGATATTGTGAGAACAGGTCATAATCAAGTGTCTTATGCACTTTTTGCCTATATAATAATCATATAGCAATGATCTACGAATGCATGTAGTAGCCAGATGGAGCCCAATCCTGGTTGACAGTAGGCTAGACCGTTGAATGACCATTGGTCAAACACGTAGGAATGGACATATCCACTTTTTGATACCATTTTTATATGCAGAAAAGGCAGGGCTTCTAAGAGAAAACAAAAACCCAAAATTGCATTTTTTGAGCAAATCCATATTTCAGAACGCACCCGCCCCCTTAAATATACATATACAAGCAGAGTAGCAATAACTGGTAACGATACACATGAAAACAATAACAATAACAAAAGGCATAAAATATGGATCATAGCACTAAATAATTAAGAAGTAATGACTGGGAAGATAACAACATGACAACAATTATTTCAATACATTCTAGGGCAATTTCTGAAAAATTACAAATTCTGAATCACAGCACATCATCACATTAATTAAACTATACACAACAAAGTGACTTTACAACGAATTACTGGCAAAAATGATTTAAACAATGGCTTCAGGAAGATAAACAAAGAATACCCCTGGGCTGTCTAGATGTGGTTTTGACTCATTTTTATTGTAAATATTCCAGGTTCCTGTCTTGTTCCGCATACTGTTTATTCCTCAAAGGAGATTCATAAAAACAGCAGTGTTTAGATAGCACAATGTTTTATCAAAGCCATTTCTAAACTGGAGAGACTGCAGTTTTGTGATCTTTGCATGTATAATGGTGTACTGTCCATCATCTAAAAATAAAACAATATCATCTCTGAACTGTCTTTGTCATGAATTAATATCTAAGAATAAAATCATTCATAGGCATTAGATTAAGCACCATTTTTCTGAAAAAGAAATTCCAATACTGATATATAGGTATTACTCAGCAGATAACCTAACAGGGAGATCTGGTTCCTTCTGTGAAATATACAAACCATATTTAGATGTTAGAATGGATTTCATTTGTAATGGTAAAGATATGCAATCCAATATGCCCCTTGTTCCTCTGACCCTGGGTAGCAGAGGTATATGCATCTGTTAGATTCTTGAAAACAGTAATATGGTTCTTTGTTAGAACATGTATGATACCATCACTGAATGCCACCAAAATCCTGTAAAGAATGGACTGATACATAAAAATCCATTGCACATGACAAGAGAAAAAAAACATTCACCCCCAGTTGCTGTCCATAATAAACAATGTTTATGCATCCAACAAATAATACAAACAAACAGAATAAGGGTCATGCGCATATAATAACCAACTTCCACCAATGTGTTAGCAATGCACATCATCTCAGGATAACACAAAAAAACCTGAATACATATACATGGCTGGCATGAGATCAGGAAACACAAAGCAAGGGACAAGCAATGAAATGATTACCTTAAAAAAAAAAAAAGAAAGAAAGGAAAAAAAGAAAAAAAGAAAAAGAAAACTATTTTTTTTAAAAATCAGATTTTTCCTTGGATTAAGTAAAGAAAAATCCCTAATTCAATCTATTTTGAGTCTATAAATCCCCCTCAAAACACAAACTATCAATTTGTGTGTGCAGAACAAGCGGGTGGCAAAAGTTTCAAATTAAATTTTAAATTTTGAGGTAGTTCATCAGTGTCCAGGAATAAAAGTGATACCCACCCATCCCTATTTTCATTTTTTAAAAAACTGTTGATGTATTTCTAACTGCAGTCTCTACGATATGACAGTGTACTAAAAAAAATAAATAAAAATAAAAATACCTGATGAACTGAAACAAGACTTCCATCGAAATATTAATGATTTCACAGCTAATTTAATACGGTCGGTTGCTGTTGTAAAACATTTTCATTTCATGGAGAGTTCCATATAAGCTCCTGATGGTTCACAATTTTGCCACCATTTGGTTTGTTCTTTTGATTTTTCTTTGTATATCTTCAGTTGAAGCACATTAGATCCTATCCATAAGTTCCACTTTAGGTTCCACTTTATCAACTTTGTCAGTCTAGAATATTTCAGAACAAGACAGAGAATATAATCATATATTTCAACTGACTGCTATTTCACTTTAAACAAAAGTGATGGTTATTTGTCAGAATATATGGCAAAGTAGAAATAACAAAGACAACAACCATACTGATATAAAGCACAGTAACATGAAACCTTCATGTTAAATAAATATGATTGCAAGCAAGATGAGGACAATGATAACCAACGCATGAAAATCCAGACATCCCAAGCAAAAGATCAGCACAATAAAAAAATATATTTGGAAAAAAAAAAAAAAGAACCACAATAAAATGAAAATGAGAAAAACTGGCAATATTATCATTTTGCAAGAAAAATAAAACCATAGATATTTGAAGGAAAAAAACTGAGCTTTGCTAACACACCTTTCTTCTCTTCTGCTTCTTCTTCTAAGATATCTGTTGAAATAAATTAGTGGATTTGTATGAGTAATTGCTTTTAACCTCAGGCAACATACAAACATGAAATACTACAGAAAAGAAAACTAGAGAGAAACACAAGATAAAGGAAAGTCCATTTGTTCTTTTTTTTCTACTAGTTTCTTTTGGCTGGATCCCGGTAGCTCTTTTTTTTAATAAGCACTACAACATCAAATGAAACACACATAAAAAGAAGATTATTATGCTAGATGATCCTTTCAACAGGCTCTCTCATATAATACATGAAGGATTTCACTCTGCTTTGAATGTACGCAGCAGTACTCATGCCGTCTTAAATTTTAATTCCGAACAATACCAAAATCAGAAAGCGAAGCATTACAAAATGTGTAGCTAGTCTATTCAAGGAATTACTCCTCTCGGGTCTATATCTCTGGGTAGCCAAAAGCACAACATAACATGATCATCATAAGCATTGTATATTTACCACTGACTAAAGGACATAAATAACATTTTACTCTCCAGTGAAAAGAGAAGTATCTCCTTCCGTCATTAAGTATGTGAAATCCTTCACATAAAAGGCGCAGGGACAGTGTGAATTCTATGATGAAGTTATGGAGACATGCACTGTGCAAGTCATTATATTACAGTAATACCAGGCTGGGAGGTTGGGGCTTGTACAGTTAGAAATGACTTTTGATTACAAGGGTGACTGATACAAGGTAACGCTGAGCACTCTGGGCATATCAAAAAGGAATGAAGGTCAACACATCAACAACTGATGTGTTTTTCCATCTCAAATTCACACTGTTTTAACTGAAAGATTTCCAAAATCATCCACAATCATGACTATGGTTATGTTGTAAATGGTGTTAGAACTGATGAGTGATAATTGTGTCCCACCACCCTGATTTTTTTAATATATCATCTCTTCAACAGATGTTTCACAGACTGTATCCATATCCTCCACCAACAATGACAGATCACATAATATGGTTAAAGCAATTTTTTCCCCCTTCATATAGGTTGCTGATACTGACAAGCAAAATCTTTAAAAAGTTTCTGATAGAGTGCATAATCTTACTAATATCTACACGGTCTGATAGACCCGACTACCTGGTTATGCAGCAGAATATAATCTGGTGATACCACTAGAACAATTCCAATCACATTCTCCATGTCCACTTCACTTCGCCAAATCTTGGGCAAACTATATGACAAATTATTTCAAAGGGCTACCCCTTAGTGTGGTCAGAGAAAACTGATTTGCGTTTGTAAAAAGATATTTTGAGATGAGATCCTTCTGTGTTCAGTTTATTTAATTCTTGAACTTTAGATTAGACTGCATGTTAAACAATATTCCTTTTAAATACTAGTGTGGCCAGTTAAGCAAATAACCTATGGAAATTTTATACTTTATGGTAAATGAAAAATGCGTCTTATAAAGTGTGTCAAATCTACCCCGTGTTTTTTTTATTTTGGAAATCTTTCCGATGCACATCTACTACATCAAAAGAGCTTGCATACAACATCCAAACACACCTCTCTCTTCCTCTGCTTCTTCTTCAAGTGCGTCTGTTGATTGAAATGAAATTAATACTTCATTAGATATGAGGGATATGATAGCCAAATTTCATATGATGAATGTAGGCCTAAAAATTATGGCATGGATCTAACATTGTGGATCATGTTATATGACAAGGAATAAAATGCCAGATTTACTGAAACACAAACAGAAGAAAGAAAAAAAAAACGACAGAAAACTAACATATGTAAAAATATTGGTTACACATTCGCTTCTCTTATTTTAATTTGATATTATTACTGTGCTAAACAATAAATATATCTTTCCTTGAGGCAGCTGCCTTTCTTCAACAAAGTGCAACACAACTATAGTTGAAAATAAAATTTAGGATGTTTTCACAAAAGCCAAACGGTTACATTATTCATCAATCATTTTACTGATCTACTGACCAAAAAAAAAAAATAATAATAATAATAGTAATAAATAAATAAATAAATAAGCTCACATCACACAAAAATATATGGCTAAGCAGTTCCATGATAATCTGTGGATTGTACTAAAGCCCTGCACAATAGCAAGGATGTCTTGCAAAGTTTGTTGGGTTTTTTTGTTGTTGTTTACACTGTGTTGCTATATTATCAGTTCAACCTTCTTAAATGTCTAATCAGGAAAAACTGGACAAAATAAGAAACTGTCTCTCTAACCATGAAAGTTGTAAAGTTCAAATCGAGATACACTGATAAGTGGTCATGATCCAGAGTGAACAACATGATTGTTGCTTTAGCACGGTGCATGACACTTAGGAGAAAAGAAAAGAGATACATTAGTGCAGTGGTTCTTAACCTTGTTGAAGGCTCTGAATCCTCAGAGTTCTATTCATGCATTCACGAACCCTTGGTAGTTGAAAAAAATGAACTATTATTATTTCAAATTTAAAACATAGGTATACACATGGTGTGTAATTTGATCTCCACTGAATCCCTGAGACTGACTCATGGAACCCCTGAGGTTCAGTTCAACCCAGGTTTAGAGCCACTACAATAATGTTAATGTTAATATATTCATCTATAGCTGACTGTTTTGAGCCCGATCACAATGACAAATCAATCACCCCAGTCAGTTGTAAGACTTATGTCTGAAACAATGACATCATAATACAAGATGCACTAGTGTAAGTGACTATAGTGTCCTCTGACTGAACTGTCCATGCACTTCTCAAAATCTGGAGAGGATTGATGTGATCAATAAAAGAGCAGAGAAAATTGAGACTTACCTAAGAAAGAAAGAAAGAAAGAGAGAGAGAGAAAGAAAGAACGAAAGAAAGAATGAAAGAGAGAGAGAGTAGAAAAGAAGAAGGTAGCGAGGGAGGAGGAGGGAGGAGGTGTCACTGAACTGATTTATTCTGAGCAAGACCAATGCTGTGATTGCCATAATTAGTCCATATGTAGGACATGAAAAACCCTGAGCGAAATGGGTGAGGAAATGATAACAGGACAAAGGAAAACACAAGCAGAAAGTAAAGCGAGGGGAAACAATTTTCAACCAGGATCTGAAATATTTCAACAACCCCTCCTTTGTTTCTATCATAGATGTAGAACAATATGTGCCCTCCTTTCCCTCCTCTCCATGCTTCCAACACACAGGTACATTTAAAAGAAACCCACACACAAACACACACATACATACATAAACACACATAAGCAAACTCCTTATCAATCACAAAAAGTTAAAAATTTTCATTCAAAAGCTGTTTTGAGCAAACCAGGGGAAGTTTTGGTTTTGAAGAGACAGAGACAAAAAAACAAGACTGAGCAGGTGAGAATATAAAAAGGAGAGGGGGAAAAAATGAGAAAAAAAAGAATAAAGGGAGGAGAGGGGCTGTAGTAGCGGTGGGCCCCTCTATAATCCATAAATAATTTTACAGTGAAATGGACACAATACAGACAGGATTTCAACTCAGCTGCTGTCATTGGATTATTCTTACAATGAAGATGAGGTCAACAATCACCAGAGTTACATATACTACTGTCTGACTCACAATGAAATCAATGCCTCTCCCTAGTTGCTAAAAATAACAGTAGTATAGTGAGGGTGAGTACAAGAATCAGACTTGAGACTAGACCAGGAGCAGGTGACAATGCTAGCCTCTCATACTGCACCTGATTGAGCACTGAGGTTCTCGCTCTATACTTATACTAGCTAGTACTAGACCTTGACTGCACTTGGATCAAACCAATCCACATATATCCAAGGGTATCACTATCCTCTGACTCTCTCTTCCTTGTCATTTTGTTACCTTTCTATCTATCCTCCGTACAGGTGGAGGGAGGGGAGGGAATACACATACAAAAAAAAGTTAAATAAATGAAAAGTGGGAGTGAGAAGGAGAGAGAAGGGAGAAAAGTGGGAGGCACAATTGTCACATTTTTCAATGACAATGGGACTGTTTGTTTGTGTTGGAGGGGAATGGGGCAGGGGGACAGCGGGAGAGACAAACTTAAAAAATTAAATTAAATTTTGTTTAAAACTGTAAAAAATTAAAAATCTCTCTCTACATATATATATATTTATGTGTGTGTGTGTGTAGATAGATAGATAGTTAGATAGATAGATAGATGATAGATAGATAGATGGATAGATAGATAGATAGACAGACAGATAGACAGACAGACAGGTAGACAGATAGATAGACAGACAGACAGACAGATAGATAGATAGATAGACAGATAGACAGATAGACAGATAGATAGATAGATAGATAGATA
>JBCEWB010765076.1:0-16621 GCA_039654565.1 Peronia peronii | reverse complement strand
TGTATGTATGTATGTATGTATGTATGTATGTATGTATGTATGTATGTATGTATGTATGTATGTATGTATGTATGCATCTATGTATGTATGCATCTATGTATGTATGTATGTGGCATTCTAAGTCTCCTGACGTCTCTAGCCATCGGCTTAAGAGACCAGTTTCTTTTCTCTAGTTTTTTCAGATCTTACAAATCTATGCATGCATGCATTCTCTTGTTAATGACGAGCCTTATTCATCCTTTCTCTCCATACTTGTGCATGGATCTGACATGAAATTATCTTGTTGGATCATTCCATTTAAGTATCCATTGGATTATGTAATAGATAAATGTTTTTTGCAACATATGAGTGATGAACATCATATTCATGGCTAAATAGCGAGGTTGCCCGTGATGTTCTCATTAGAGGATAAACGTATTTTTATCGGAACAAAAAATGCTCGAACAGTCTGTGCATGTTAGCATACGAAATCTACTGTTACATACCGCTGTATATTATGCCAAGATTTTGTCTGTGGATTATTAGACTGATAAGGATTTGGGCGTCAAGCAGGCAGCTGCCGTGTATGCTGTTCACGAAGTAGGAACCGAACCTGTCTCCGTTGAGTCGGTCGTGGTAACATAAGAATAAGAATAATAGTAATAAAGCCCATAAAACTAGCACTGCATTGGAATAAGAGTCATATAAATGTCATCTATTACTATTAGTAGTACACAGACTTCCCTATAGTACCACTATAATATATGTGTCTTCATAGACAAGCGGCCAAGAAGTCGTTTTGACTTCAAGGACGTTATGAACAAGATTATTCTAACAGTTCTCAGCCATGGGCTCGTTAGTCTCATTATGACTTTTACCGGAGAAAAATCATCAAGGAAATTTAGGATCACCATGGGATCACCGGCTGCTGATAGCATGCAAGAACAGGAAGGTGGTGGTCAGCTACAAACGAGCGAGAAGATCGCACATCAGCTCTAAATCTATAAGGTTTTCCACCAGATCACACTGTGCTGATAGACCCAACAATACAAATGTTCCTACCAATACATTTGAAGGAACGAGTTCAAATGTTTATTTCTGTCTTCACTTCACATGTAACCAACTACGTAAGCGTTAGTGGTATAAGTTGACAGGGTAAATGGGGAAGACAGTCACAAGGCTTAATTTAATAAGAGATCGTTTCGACCAGACCTATTTCTTTTCTTTGACAGATATGAGTCTGTTGTACAAGCAAATAAACAAGAAAAAGACAAAAACGGTCCCCATTCGTTGCTTTACAATCCCCGCCTCACCCACACCCGTTCCCTTCTTCCTTTCAATCACATCTCAGCCATTCTCATGAACATCCAAATGCACAGGAGACATCATCGCTACTTGCATCAATTGACACGATCTCTTTGTAATAAATTGTTATCATCTACTGCCTCACATGACCTGTAGTGACAAATGTATAGTATTTTTAAAATACCATTGTGTTGAGTTATAAAAAAAATAGAATAACAAACATGTACGGAAAAGCTGTTTATAAATGAAGAGAAGTTAATGCCTCATTAAAACAAACAAACAAATAAACAAACAAACCATGTCCCTGCCATCTTTTGCACTAATGGATTAATAGACAAAATTCTAGGAGGGTTAATACATTATTTTATACCAGGAAATAAAGTGTGAAGATTCCGAAGAATCTCTGGGTTCAGCCGAACAGCACTGTAAGAGACGGAAAAGGGCTTCCTATTACCACCGTCGTGCAATGATCACATTTTGTCATCGTTACGAACGACGCAATGAATATTTTTCCCCGTTTCGTCATTCTCTTACACAAGCAGTCCATTTCCTCCCTCTCCTATAATATAAATCAAGTGAAATTATGAAGACAGATTGCTGTTCACGACATAAAACGTCCATTATTAGCGAGGCAGCTGATGCTCCTGAGCTCAAATTTGAGCGAGGCAGCTGACTCTCCTGAGCTCAAATTTGATGCTCTGTTTGACGTGTCTTTCAATCCAGACATACGAAGATAGAGAATCCGGAATTTTTTAAAGCTGTTGATAATGCTTGGCGTTGCTGATGTCACATGGATCTTGAGTGAGTGTCTATTATGGGATCTCTGGCAATAAACATTTACCTTATAAAAATGTCGTTCTCAAGCTCTATTGTCTGTATAATTGTTCTTGAGTGTGAGATCTATTGCTTTCTTTTTCGAAAACACTTCATTGGTTGATAATTATCAAACTTTAGCAGAGAAAGCATCAAGCACATTAGACATAAAGAACGCCTCCAATTCTTACACTAGATGAGACCTACATTACTCTAAAACAATCAGGCAGCGCCCAGCGGTGACGAGCTTGTACTGAGTTTTTGAACCATTGATGTGGAAAAAATACATAATTTTTTTATATTTTGCATGAGCAGAGACATGTTTTAATTCACTCCCTCATTGATTTAATAGTTCCATTCGCCCCATTTAGGCTGCATTCGTCTTATATTGTTGCAATTTTTATAGGATCATCTTTCTCTCCAGCCCTTTACATTTATCACCTTTCTATGCTTGTGAGCAACAGGTGGATCTTATTTGATTCTAATTGTTCTGATTTCAACGTCTAATGAAAATGCACCGATCATATTGTGATTCGGCAAATGGGACAGACTTTCTGACAAGATACGTTTTTTCTCCGAATTAGGGTGAAAATAGCGAGATCGTCTAGGGAACAGCGTAGAAGAAAAATGCTTAAAGGGTAGGCCTATATGTAATTATATAAGGACTGCTCAAATGCCGATGGTGCAAAGCATTTATAGTCCCATCCCTCAATAATAATTTTGCGTATTTCAGATGGTGACACCCGAAAATTGCTACACCAGTCCAGAAATTGTACATATTTGTAGGGATATAAAATATAGACAATCATCTGCGTAACATGAGAAAGGAGTGGCAATTACCAATGTGCAGTTTTGTCTTATAATTTGGTTGAAACATAAAATCACATTCCTCAACAAAAGTGCACTATAATATCTGAGTAAAAAGTACGTTTAAACTTATGCAGAGTTGTGGGGAATTTCCTCCACCGCTCCACTATTATCACCTGCAAGGTTGTGAAAATTCAGACAGCTGTACATCGTCATTGTAATTATCAATCATTTCAATACCAGTTGTGGCCCGAGATTTTTATGCTTGCACTTTCTTTTCAAGGTAAATCTTATTGTTGATCTGATTTTCCAGTTAAAAAAAAAAGAGAGAAAATTGAAAGGACAAAGGGAGAGGGGTAGGGCGGTGGGGGTGGGGAGGGCGGGGAACGGCAAGGCGAATATCAGACAGGCATTCTTTATCTGTTGTCACAGAATCCTAACTACAATTATTCTTTCAATTTGTTACGTCACATTTAATCAATGACCTTTCACAGTTCCCAGAAGATGATGTCAGGTATTTTGTATATTACAAGGAGCTCAAATCGCCGTCTACCACAGTGGAAAAAGTACATACCATATAAATTAATTTCTGTGCAATTTATTCGATCATATAAACTTGATGTGCTCGAACTTTAGAGAGCAATCATTCCGTAACATAATGTTCATACCGTGGAGAAGTTAATATGCAGTTTGAAGTTTAAAGAATTACACAGAATAAATAATTTGACGGAATGATAATTGCTGAAGTTATGTTAATTATGGGACGTGCTGTAATCGAAATCGAAGAACAAAGTAAGACCAAACAATTTAATAGTCATGCTTCCTATATTCTGACATCGCTTCAATCTACCTTTTCACTTATTTTGTCTTATTCTCACTTTCCCCCATATTTCTAATTGTTTTTTTTTTTTTTTTTGCGATTTGTCTGTTGACTTGGCATTTTCTGATTTATTTTCATACACGTCTGGATTGTGATCGCACAAGTAAAGAAAACCGTGATCAACGGTTCGCTAACACAGCCAACTTTCACTTTAAAACTTGCTTTGTAAGGATTCTAACAAAATAGACATATTATTTAATACGCTAAGGATGAAACTTTCATTCTGCATCTACTTGAGGTAATGCAATCTCCTTTCCTTTTATTACATTAGCTTTTTCTACCGGACCGAATTAACAATCAAGCCATCTTTATGGCAGATATAGCTATAGTTATGAATCAGTCAGTAAGCATCGAACGAGACCGTATGGCCAGTCTGATAAATACGGCTGATCTTGGTTCTCAGAATAGTGGACTTATCAGCGACAAGCTTTTTGACACCATCAGGATTTATTTGTCAGTAATAAATATCATCATATGTGCTACTGGCATTACCTGCAACATTATGAATCTCTCAACCTTTGCAGCTCTCGGTTTAAGCGACGGGGTAACCCTTTGTTTCTTTGCTTTGTCTTGCTCTGATTTATGCTGTGTACTGCTACAGATCACCCTCCAGATCGTGTTGTCTCTTGATCCTATCTCCCTGGACATAGGCATGGGTTTCAAAGCAAATGATGTCATGCATGTGTTGGCTTTGTATTACAGACTGTTCTATGGCATCACTGTTCTAACCACCATATTCATAGCTGTACAAAGGGCCTGTTGTGTTACTTTCCCATTCCAGTTCGGAGGTGTTTTTACGAGGAACAAAAACCTCTCGGTCATTCTCGTCATTTGTGCATTTGAACTGGCGAGTTATATGCCACTATATGTTTCAATGAATCTTGCTCCTGTCTACAGTCCTAAGACCAACAGAACCATGATTGCAATGAATTTCAAGAACATATGGCCATTGATTGTTGAAATCAATGACATTATGAACAAAGTCGTGCTGGTATTTTGCGGTCAAACACTCGTAATACTCAGTCTCATTATGATCATCGCCGCACTGAAATCATCTAGAGAATTTAGAGCGTCCATGAATCTATCAACTACTAGCGATCGTCTTGAATTGAGCAAGAAACGGGCATCCAGGATCAAACATGCTACAAAGCCCAGTATCAGTTCTAGGGACTACAGGGTGATTCAACAGGTGGCACTGGTGTCCAGTGTATACATCATCTGCAACATACCCCAGGTGGTGGTCAGTCTGGCTGGACGCATTGTGCCTGAATTTTACCCCTATGGAAGTTACAGCAATATGTACATTGTGTCCTATACTATAGTTAATATTTTTGAGGTCACCAACTCAACAGTGAATTTCTTTGTATATCTCAATTTTAACAAATCATTTGAACGACAGCTCATGCGAGAATATCTTTAATAAGCAGCTATTTAGGGAGTGACATTTCAATGCGCTTCCATTTCTACTCTTGGCCACCATCCAATCGATTGTTTCTTAGCTAAATAAGCAAAAACGAAAAAAAAAAAATAAAAGCTGATCTGACCACTTTTGATCAAATTAGAAAAGGAGGCATATTAAAACATTCTTTGCCGTTTCCACCTTCTCGTCCACCGCCTTGTGTCATGGCCATTAATTTAAGTATTGAAATTATTACCTGCTTTGAGTGCCCTATGTTGATAAGCTGTTCATTTCATTTCTCATAAACAAGCAGCGTAAGTAGGAGGAAGAAAGTTTCAGCTCATTGTCCGAGGTAGCTGCAAAGCTCATTTGATGTTTCACATCGCACATAAAAAAAAAAAAAAACCCAATAAAGTCGGAAAATGAACTGAACCTTTTTGGGGGGAGGGGGGGGGGGGGTTGTCTCAGTAAATCCCAATAACTGATTGTAGTGTTGATTTTCAGGCTTAAACATTAGATTTCTAAAAAAAAATGTTATAAAGTGATCTTGCCTATCTCTAAAGTGATTAGGAGAGGAAAATAGCATTAAAAATGATCCCCTTTCTCAACATAAAACACACACATACACACACACATATACACGCTCATGAAGTAAAAGATAGCTCCGTACTAATTTGACAGCATGTGATAAAATAGTTAAAGATTCAACAACTGATCTATTGCAAATGAAAGAGCAAACGAAATGGCAGTTTTTTACATGGTAAAATATCATTAAGTTTAGAACACCCTGGATGAAGAACTATGGTGATAAAAAACCCCTGCAAGGTTAGTAATGCCATCCTTAGAAATAAAGCTTAAAAGTTATGCACATGCCAAACACATGACGATAACCGATAACGCGACAGAGCCTACCATCCCATTTGATTACTTAAATTATAGATTACTGACTTCTGAATTTTCAAGAAACAAGTACTGTTTTAAAACTATTTGTTTTTAGAGTTGGAGTTTTCTCCCAATCAATGAATAAATCACGTAATTGTAGTTTTCTTTCACGTAACGCAATTCGCTATTATCATTTACAATTTTTCTCTATTGCCCTGATGAAAATGTTAATTTATGTGTATTGTTAGTTATCTGTTGATAGTCTATATCTTGTATTTCAAGGTATTTCTATAAAATGATGATGGTTTTATAGAAATGCTTTGAAATTCTCGACGAATTGTCCATCGCAACTTATCAAGCACACCAAATAAATAAATAAATAAATAAATAAATAAATAAATAAATAAATGAATAAATAAATAAATGAATAAATAAATAAATAAATAAATAAATAACAAGGATGATGGCACTCAACTTATCCTAATGACATTTATTTGTTTTGGAAATTTGACACTTACCCATCTAAAATATGAGTAATTGTTTAGCAGTTTTAGTTGTTTCAAGATCCCAAGAACAATAGGATAATGATGATGATAATAATGACATTTCTTTTCATTAGTCGGACGAATATTCAACTCAGGCCTTAAAAACTGTCATCCCTCTTGCAATATTTTCTTATTTAAAGGCATTGTATTGTGTATTATTATTCGTATTACTTTATTAGACGACTGGTTGTCTTTGCCGTGATATTGAATATGTTAACATAAAATGCAGCTACTGCTGATGACTTTGATGAAGATAATGGTGGCAATGGTAATGAAATTAGTGAAAGCCCACTAGAAAATTTGACATGGAAAATACGTTATCAATTTCTATCACAGTGTCAATTCATCAAATTTTGTTGTTGTTTATTTTTGTGTGTTGAGTTATTTGCCGGTTTGCAGTCTATATCACAAGGCATGCCTATAAAAGGATAATCAAAGTAATGAAGATAAATTTCACAGACCTGTCGAAGTTTTCACCGCCCTCAGTCGTGGTATGGATCCATCTTTTTGGTTCACAAACTTGCCATAACTTTCATAATCTCCTATAAGATAATAGTAGGGCGGCAGTGGAAATTCCACTCAGCTCTGTTTAATCTCACATTAATATTACAGTTCAAAATATATTGCGAATTTGTTCAACCAAATTATAAAACAATTAGTGATAACACATCACTCCTTCCTTTCCACGCTTTACAAAAGCTTGCCCATATATTCGCTACAAGGAGTATGGAATTTGTGGACAAATGGCGCATTTCATAGGTGTCACATCTTTAAATGATCACTTAATATTGGGCAGTATTTAAAAAAAAAAACAGCCCCAAGAAATTTCAGAGCAGAGATTTGACAGATCTATAAGACTATGGGATTAAGAAAAGAATGCAGGACGTAACATCGGACAATGCCTCTGGAGGTACCTATAGCTAATATGAGATAGCCATGTGTATTCCATCTCTTGGAAGATGTTTGCTATGAGCAGGACTTACATAATACAGAAATATCCCGCACCCGAAGTTTGAAAGGTTGTTTTTCTTGCGTCATCAGAATGCTAAGATCATTTGTATTTGTATTCTGCTTGTTGAATGGAACCGTGCTACCAGCAGGTAAAAGTGTGCGTGATATTATGATGACTGTACAATTAATCTGGAACACTACTTTGTATATCTTCAAGTTAAAACTCTAAAGTATGCACAATAATGAAAAAGTGAGACAAAATGTAGTGATAACCTTTTCATTGTGACAAGTCTTTTGACTGTGTGGAGTTAGGAAAAACTTGTTCAGATGGGTTGAAATGTAAATTTGTGAAACTGTGGGTATCCATTTTCACTTGGTCTCTTTTAAGATTGTATGATACCTATCATATGGAAAAACCTAAATTATCCACATTCCATAAAATGTCAAAATTGTAAAATAATTAAATGATCTACCACCAGTTATTCTAACAACAATATCTTTCTTATGAAATGCTTGAGAGAAATTTCAAGATCAAACATAATTTGCCTTTTATGATAAAAAACGGTATGGACGGTGTCACTTTATTTTTAACCAGAAACATTTACACATATATAACGATGAATTAGTGTCAAATTTATTTTGACTTGTCTTCAGCATTTAATATCACTCAGCCATATTAATGCTGAAATGTAAATAAATATACAACAGCATGAATTTAAGATTTCCATACTAACAGAACTCAGTATATAAAATGAAATTATGTGCAACTTATAGTAATCTTTTCCAAGACTGTTTCATTCCCATAACTGTTCGCCATTTACACAACTAATCATTGAATTTATGGCATATTGAGCTCGACAACATCTATAAAAAAAAACTATGGAGCTGATTTGCTCTAGAAAGTCACCAACGCTGTAGGTTAAGTTTGGGGGAGGTGTTCAATGTTGATGGATTTTCAGGAAAGCCCGTTTTTAAAATATTTCAGAAAAACGATTGTTTTTATGCAAATCCACTATATGAAAAATGATTGTTATTATCCACATTATGAAAACACAATTTGCCCATTTCTTTAAATCTTAGGTCATGGAAATCCATTCAGTAGTTTTTGAACTATAGGGGACTCACTTGTTTTATTTATAAAGGCATGTAATCTATAATCACCGCGATTTGTTTAGACGTTGAACATTGCCAGTGCAATGTTATAACACCCGACTTTATGGGCAAATGATTCTTGCACATAAGTAATAAATATGAAGATAAACAATATCTGACTCATATATAAGCGAGATCTAGATGGCTCAGTGATCTGATGCCCAGACGAGATAACTGTTTCAAAAATGAGGGAATTCTTTAAAAAAATTGACTGCGGAAGTCATTCCTCCTTTCTTCTCCTCTTCCTCCTTCTCTTCCTGCTACTACTATTACTGCAACTTCTGCTACTAACTTCAAATCAACTACTGCCATTTCAGCTACTACAATAAGTATTACTACTATTTCTACTACATGTTCTCCTGCTACCACCACTGCTGTTATTATAATGAGCCATTTTTCTTTCAGCCAGCTGGGTTATCTCGCTTTGCAAAGTATACAAGGTGAGGGACAAACATTGCAAAGAAGAACAACAAAATATGTTTTCTCTTGTTATTTGAAACCATGATGCAAAAAGATTATGAAAAAAATCACGATAAAAAAAAACAACAACATTTTCATCATGTAAATTTTCAGAATTTCTGTTATTTATATTTCACATAACAAAAGAAAAAGTGATTTTTCCTTCTTTACAATGCTTGTGTTATATCTCATATACTTGGCAAAAGGGAGTAATTTGGTCGATGGCCAACATGGCTCATTGCAGCAACAACTGCTGCTTCTGCTATAATTACAACCAATACTCTACTATCACCACTATTTTCATTATAGTTGCTATTATTATTGATATTCTGCCAGCTTTCTGACATTTGGCACTCCTAACTTATGGATGAGAGCAGAAACGAAATCAGAAATAGGACTTTTATGTCGGAACACTAATTTCTCGGGTTTTGTGTGATTAACGGCTGCCAAGTTACTTTCTATAGCACATATTCTTACCCCCATGGTAAACAGTTTGTTTTAGAAATACACACGATAGATGATAATAGATGGCATTTAAATAGCGCTTATTCCCCTATAATCTGGCTTTATGTGCTTAAAAATATGTTATTACTTGGTCAGACCTAATGAAGACTCTCAGATACGATCTCAGTCTCTTGGGAAGCATATAGGATGACTACCTGTTTGGCTTTCCAGTACTTATCTATCTACAAGAACATTTTTGCCTGTGGGGTCGAGCCAGAAAATGTTGTCTTTTCTAGGAATAAATTATCGGGTCCCATTGGAATTTAAGTCCAGGATTACATGCCTTGAGTCCGACGGCTTAAGCGTATTTATTGTTAATTAAATTCGCCTTAAATAAATATGATTTTTTTCCCACTCTAATATCGCTCTCTTTAATTCAATGGATGGTCAATTAGACATTTTGGCTTCTGACGCGCTTGTATTAAAGATTTCAGGTAATTCTATATCTGAGCTTAGCTAATAACTTCTGGGGGTTAAAAAACTAATCTTTTATCTCTCGATAAGTTGCCCCGTCTTCTTGTCTCATGTTTTGCTTTCTTCCGACCTCACTTGCATCTTGTTTTCTGTGGTGAACCAAATAAAATCCGATATACGTCAGTTCTAACAAAACGTATTTGTTGATCAAGCAGTCGTAGCTGGCGTTGATCTTAGGCAATAACAAGTGCCGACATAAAAAAAAGTCAAAGGGTAGAAAGATGAGTTCCAGTTCAACATAATTTGACAAATTCTGAGGTAGTATAAGGTCACTCAATCGTTCCTTTCCACAATGAATTCTTTTCTTTATATAAACGTCGATACATCGCCAAAGTTTTGTATTAGAGTAGGGATTACACCGGGTGTCTTTCGAGCAATCATCACCTTAACGTGCACAAAAAAGAAACAAACATCATATTACATGCTTTGCTCTTAGGAAAAATTAAATTTACTAAGGTATATTGGGCGTGATGATATTAACGATGATATGGTAATTGCAGCAATGAAAGCAGAGGTTTTATTCATCATCATCATCTTCAGATCTTTACCTTCCATTCAGCGAGCTCCTGTTGGTTGGATGTTATACCTATAGTTGTAATGTTTATAATAATAATGACCAGCCGGCTGTAAGAGCAATAGAGGTGATGAATGTAGCGTGTGCTCTAGGGGTAATTGGCCTGATGGTGAGAGTCCGAGTCTGTAGTTGTAGCTGCTGTAATACTTCATACGCTATGCACTAATCATCAATATGACGATGATAGTGGTTGAAGTGGGGTTATGCAAAGGTTTTTAGTAAGGTTGAAAGTGGTCAAAAACGCTGACAGTTATAGCAGATTAGACTCCGGAAAATGGAAATCTGGAGAAGAAAAGAGGATGGTCAATAATATTATGGCACAAAATTACGAAAATATCTGATGGAGCCATAGTTTATGGTGACGACGATATCGCTGATCACCCGTTCACACTGTAAAAGTTTTCATGTGAAAATATGGCAAAATTTTGACATCGAAAAGTGCCAATTCTGTCATAACATTCCAACAAAGAGTTTACTTGTTGTAAAAATGTTTTTTAGGCTATGATGTTAATATTCGACAAAAATTTGGCACCAAAAAATGCCACACCTGTGCCATACAATTTCAGCAAAAATATCTTGCAGTAAATTATACGGTATATTGATCGTAAGTTTACAGCAAGGGGCTTTAAATTTACAGACAATTTTTACAGTGCATCATGAAAGTGAGGTTGAAGACTTAAGATACAAGATGATGTAAGAACCTCATAGGGTTTGGGCATGATATAGTGATTATAGAGAATGATCTCAATTGTTAACGGAGTAAATAACCTCAGGTGTAAAAGGAAATACCATCGCTAGACCCTTTATTCAGTCCATACTCAGAAGTTTTACTGTGAGCATATTTCCACCTGTTGTGCAAAGAAATTGCAAGCGAAATAAATTGTGGAAAGCCGCACATTTGCAGTGCATTTCCGAGGCATAGTAGAGGGCAGAAAGATATTGCATCAGAAATGGACGAGGTTAATGCAGAATTGGGAAGGTTTGAGAGGAAGGATGAAAGAGGTAGATTCTTGCTGGAGTGAGTAAGTTGGTCTGTGCATCTCCAGCCTAATTTCGAATTCGCCATCGACAAGATGATTCTGGAGGTGGGTTTTCTCACCCATATTCCAATAGAGTTCCGAAAAATTTGGGAAAATTCCATCGACCCGCGAAAGTTCGTCACTTCTTGGCGTGACCCTGTTGCGGTGGGTAGGAAATTTATGATGAAAAAATCTTTCCTATGAATGACAGACTCATAGCCAATTGAACCCAGATACTCTCCAAACAATAATAGTAGTGGGTAGTGTTAATAATTACGCAGGAAAGAGACTGACGTACTTCCGGGCTAAATAAGAACTTCCGGCTCAAACCGGAAATGAGGCAAAATCTTGTAAACAATAGCGCTTCGCCTACATTGTGATTGTGTTGAAATACTTGACTACCGGTAAGTTTTCAGTATTTTATAAAATTATTGTATTCCATCGTGACCATGGACTTCAAGATCAAATCTTGTTTAAGAGCTACAAGGTTATTTATGAGCGAGACATAAATGGTTTTAAAAAACAGGACCTTGTTGACTTGTGTCGAAGTGCTGAGAGTCTGGGCATCGAGTTGGACCCAGATAGTATTTTGGAGTGTAAGACTGACACCCTAAAGGCGAAAGTGACAGTACCAGCTAATAGTATAAGCATAAATTAGCCCATTCCAGCTTGATGTGTCATGACTTAAGCCAAATTCTAATGTTAAAAGCATCTGACATCTTTTTCTTACCTTTACTAGTCGAGAGACTGCGAATGCCGCATGTTTGCCTCACTTCCGGGTTGGAAACTTACTTCCGGCGGGAAACCCCGTTGAGTTTGTCCCGAAATCTTGCGGAAGTCTATTGAACGTTGGTTTCCTTATCGTCGACCGGACATGTCACCGTATACTAAGCATGTACATGTACGAGTAGATCACTTTATATTTCAGCCACAATTAGGAACTCACCGCAAAGGAATGTCCATGAACTGGGCTAGCAACATCGCTGGGAATGAGCTTGCATAAAAAACATAATTATGAACTCACAAAAGCATTCCTGAACTCGTCACCCGAAGCAATAGTCTAATAAAAACGCCGCTGCTCATTCTTTGAACAAAGTGAGAATTAAGGAAGGGAGGAAACTAATCATATTATTGCCCAGGGCTTACTATGAACTGGTATATGATATTTTGATTGAGTGAGCATTATTTCCAGATACAAACCGGAGATAAGAGAATAATAAATATGTTTGATGATTTAAATAACCAGCCTATTCTTAGCTGATAGTATGATGCATATCATTTTGGGGACTTCCACTGCTGAGGAAATTGAACCGTGACAAGCTTTTTGCATCAAGGGAAGATCAATATCCCCAGAATGAATTAACTATCGATTGACATATCTAAGACTGATTCTTTATTCTGAACGTATTCAATATCAGCAAAAAGACAATTTATTGGTTCAGTTCAGGTTATAAACTCACTAGTGAAATAGAGCATATCATTATACATACATAAAAGAGAGAGAGAGGGAGGGGGGTGGGGTTGGGGAGAGGGGGGAAGAGCCAGAGCGAGAGAGAGAGAGAGAGAGAGAAGGAGGGGGGTGGAGAGAGATTATTTAATGCCTTGGTCAAATTGTTTGCTTTTCATAGCATTTAATTTGTCAAAGGTGTATAACACTCATAAGGTAACATGGCAACTGTGTAAAATTTCTGTTTCTCTTGTTTCCAATGTTGGGATTTTGTTGGCATCAGTGAGTTCTAGAAGGTAATGAAGGAAGAAATCCATGCAGTCTGTTGATCAAGATCGATGCAACAGTCAAAAGGCAACAAAACAGTTCTTGCAATACCTTGAAACATAAAGAAAAACGGTGAGATAAATATCTGAAACAGTATTTATGGAATAATTAGTTATTGTTTAGCCAACTGCTGTCACGTAAAAGGGTTACATTTACGACCTCTACACACGACTGTCATTATCGTACTCATCACAATAATTCATAAACGTTGTGTAAAGTGAGGAGAGGTGACCATGTGCAATGACCACTTCATGTCATATTAGGGCAAATCGTACTTGCCATTGGCCGTGGACAAAGAGCTAGACAGGTACATTCTTTATCCTTACGTTCCGAGACTATCACCTTTAATTATAATTATGATTTTAGAATTATTTACTTGATCTGCAATCTCTCATTTTCCGGTCAAAGTTAGCCATTCCTAAATGCCACTTTGTCAGTCCTTTGAACCAATTACATGATTTTCTTCCTTTCTAGTAACCTAGCATGTGCCTATTGAGTGATTCACTGATGACACCTTTAATTAGATCCCGTGATTATACCATTATGTCTATGGTCTCTGCTGCCTTTTGTGACTCTACCACAGTTCATGTCTGTCCTCTTCTTGATGTTTCAAAGCTCGCCCTTTCTAGGCCTTTCTGTCTTGCTTTATTTTTACATTACGTGAGGAGGTAATATGAATCCAATGAAAACTAAGCATTACACTGTTTACCGGTGTCACTGGCATTGCCTGCAATATATCAGATCTGATAGTTTCTACACCCTTCTGACCAATGGAGGTTATTTGTTTCTTTGAGTCAGCTTGTTCGAATGAACACCTTTTTCATTAAAGGTCATTGCTGAAAATATCGTCTTTATTGATCTCTAAACCACTTACTTTTTCTCCATAATATGACACCCACTGCGTGAACATAAGACACAGCACGGGGTGGCAACTATTGATATTAGTATTGTATATCTATTTTTTGAAACATGTCGGGTGCAAGGTGTTTTCTAGCCAGAATTATAACTACCATAGTTATCATAGGTGTTTATCCCATGTGTACTACATTGGCGATGTCCTCAATCTGCCAAGCTTTTCTCACTGATTGGACCCATACATATGTTTATCTGCAAGTGATGTCAGCGATCTCTTCGACGAATACTATATTGCCTTTTATGTTCATCTTTATGTATGAGTCTTTCCTGGCAATTTATATTTCCGTGTCAGCACACAACGAGGAGTGTCACTGGGGGATTGCTTCTGGTCGAAATAAATAAATGACGTGAATGTCGGCCCAAGAAATAATGACTTAGCCGTTTTCAAGTACGACGACATCACATTCATTGTCCCATCATATTACGGCTCGTAAGTATTCAGTCACGCTTCGCATTACAATATATGTGATAAATATACAATTCGTATCCACGGAAACTAATCACAGCCACAGATCTTGTTTCTATGAAGTTCTCGTCGCTTCTTATCTGTCTTAGTGACGATTTTCTGTTAAAGACAAGTAGTATTATTTTCGCTTGTACTGCTGGATAGAAAGTATTATCGTTCACACAGGAGTTGTTCTCGTCCTGCTCTCTTAGAGCTCATAATGAGTAAGGTATCAATAAATGATCATGATCATATTTATATATTACAACTATAGATCTAGACAGTCTGCGCCAGCGCCTATGAAATAAAAGCAAAACAGCAGCAGCAACAAGGCACAAAAAGGGGTGGTTAGGTATGTTGTTATCCTCATATTTACAAGTCTTTGGTCCCTTCATCTTTAAGTCCTTAATTCCGTCTGGAGCCATCATGGCGCTTCCTGATCTATTGTGCACTAGCCTCTCTATCAGCCACGATTGCCGTCTGAAGCCTGGGTCTCCACAGACTTTTTTTGATTAGACCATCCCTGGATTTGTTGGTCTATCTTTTCTTCTTTCTTCCACCTTCCGTCCTTTCCGCGCGCCCCGCCCCTCTTACTTTCGACTGTTCTCTCGCCTCTTATAGAAGCATAATTATTATGGCCGCCTCCTTTTTTCTCTCGCCAGAGGATTTACATTTGTCCCTCCAGCAGACCACCCTCTGCCCCCGCTTCATGTCATAAAACGATCATTTGGGGACAGGAAGAGAGATCAAATCTCAGCCGCTGCAGTAATGTATGCTAATGAGGCCGCTAAGAATGTGCATACGGATGATCGTCTTCGATCAAAGATACCGCCGATCCTTGCCTCACTACACACAAATGAACTAAGAAGCTAATGATGAATGAGGTTCTTTTTGTCATTCATCACTTTAATCAGCCCTGAAATTTTATATGAGTCAGTTTTGCTCTTCATCATACATTATTCATTGACGTGATAATAGGTATGGCCATTGATGAAACTCACTGAAGTAAAATTGCTGATGAAACTGGTGAAGTTTCGCCTTTCTCACATAGTTTTGATATATTATAATATATGGGTCAACAAGGTGAATCAGAAGTAACCGAGTAGTCAATGCATGCATATTATAAGTTAACGGATGGCTATTTTTTAGACTCTCTATCGATCGATTACGTGATAGCGAAATATTGTTAACCAAAGCAGTTCATGTGAACACATCTTACCTTTGTCAGTTTAATTGGTCTGCTCGTTAGAAACTTGCAGTTGTGTGTGCCTGTTTTGGACTGGAAATCGTGCCCCAAGAATAGCAGAGACGAATAATCCGAGACTAACAAGTGCAGAACATGTCCTCATTGTAAAAACGTTTTACAAAACGGACAAGAGTGAGACATGCCGCCCATTTCAAGATAGATTCGATCGTACAGTAAAAAGAGACACGGTAGCTAGTCTCCTTCAGCGCTTTGACTCAACTGGTTCGTGCAAAAAATCTTGCAAGACCAGGAAGACCAAAGTCTGTTGGGTACATTTGAAAACAAGCAAATTGTTGAAGTTACTTTTACTCGTAGTCCGCAAAAATCCATGACGAGCTTCATAAGAACTTGGCCTCTGAATCTCTCAAAGATCGATTGTAAGAATATTACACGATGTTCATGTGATTTAATAACGTTTGACCTAAATATCAATAATTTTTATCATTTGGACGAAAAAAGTTCTGACTGCCAGATTATTTCTGAGTTATCATACATATA
>JBCEWB010764965.1:0-16621 GCA_039654565.1 Peronia peronii | reverse complement strand
TGTCACTCAATCGCCGATTTCTGGCCACCAGGAACTTGTTAGCTGCCTCAGCCATCTCCTCCGTCGTCTTTAAGCTCTTCTCTCTTAAATGTGTGGCAAGATTTTCAGGACTGGCATCCATAAACTGTTCCCAGACAAACAAGTCACGCAAGCCTTCGTAATTCTTTTCTGTCTTCGCCAGCTCCATCCACCTCTGAAGGTATGTCCTGATCCTGACCACAAACATCGATGGACTTTCACCTTCCTCAGGCTTGCAACTTCTGAACCTGACTCTGTAGCCATCCTCTGTCAAGTTGTATCTTGTGAGCAGTGCCCCCTTTACTTTTTCATAGTTGACAGCCCCCTCTTGGAACAGCCTGCAGTAAGCCTCCAACGCACGGCCAGTCAACAAAGCACGCAGCATAGTGGCCCGGTCCTCCTTTTTCCACTTGCTTGACACGGCGAACCTCTCAAACCCCAGCAGCCAACTGTCGATCTCGTCTTTCCCATCCACAAAAGTCGGTAACTTGGGCATCTTGGACTTGGCTTGATCGCTGGTAGATTGGTGGGTGCTTCTGTCCACCTGTCCTTCCTCCTTTTCAGCAATCTGGGCCTGAAGGCGCATCTTCTCGAGCTCATGTCGTCTTTCAGCCTCTTCTCTAGCTAGCTGTGCTTGTCTTTCAGCCTCTTCTCTAGCTAGCTGTGCTTGTCTTTCAACCTCTTCTCTTGCTAGCTGTGCTTGTCTTTCAGCTTCATCTTTTGCTAGCTGTCTTTCAGCCTGTCTTTCCCACATGCGTTTCGTCTCTTCCTTGATATACTTTGTCCTTTCCTTACCTCGTAACTGCAGAAAGTTGACCAGGTGGGTTATTTCATCTATAGACGATATGATGTACTCACTTACTTGCGTTGGTCTCCTCCGATCCTTGTAAATGCCTGATCTCGGACGAGCCCCCAGATGTCACCAGCTTTTTTTCTGGATGTTGAAGGGTGTTTGTCGTGACGATGTAAATGGCGATCAGGCGGTGAATGTGGATGAGACACACATAATGATGGAGAAATAACAACAGGAATCCTCACGTCGAAATGATTAAGAATTTATTACAGGTGCTTGATGTCAATGCAAACTTCAGGGCAGCTGTCTAGCTCCGATGCACATAGCTCTCACTGCATTCCACTTCTCTCACTGCAGTACACTTGTCCTCTCCCCCTCTCCGGCCGAGCCCTCATATATATATATATACTGGCCCGATATGAACTACTCGAACTGTGTCGAATGTGCTGGCGCCGGCACACGTGATATACCTCATACACACAAGATCTGACTAGACTCGTGTAGAGCCTTCCCGAAGCTCCGCGGTGCTAACCGTGACCTTCGTTGTGCACCACACACTTGCATGGGCCCAGCACACAATTACGATCAACTGAACATCGCTCACAACACACTCGCGTATACCCCGCATGCACTATCATGATTCGTTACAGAATAAAATATGAATAAATTCACATAAAACTACAAGTATTATCATAATAAAGCATAGATCTTTATAAAGTACTGAAATGGAAATAATAATACCATACCAACAGAGAAGAGGCTGTCAAACAGTAATAGTGTATCACATTTACTTACAATTCAAAACACTCAGATGTCTTGTGGACCTAATTTTGACAATGAACATTATGGATTAGTCAAATTAAGTGAACATCATTTCATTAACCATTTCATTACAATGTAGTTTCCTTGCTATAGGCAGTATGTTTAAAATAGTCTTATATATGTACAGAGATTTTACTGTTCAAGTGGTTCTTTGATAGGGTCTCAACATTTTTCCCTGAAATGCTAAAGAAATCAACAACAGTTTTTTCTAAAACGGTATCTGAGGCAACTTCAGGAAAACCCAAAGACAAAGTTTTCCCATTATCTACTACAATATATTACTCCATATAATTATAATGTCTTTTTTGATGAATTGTGCCATCACAAGTATGAGTGAAGTACATACAATCTTCAATTTCATCTGTTGTTTGACATTTAGAAATTACATGGCTCTCATCCTGAAAGTTGACTGCTGATGATGCTTTTGAAAAATTTCTTTCAAATGAATGTTTTGAAACTATCGTAACTACTTTCGCACAATTTTCAGCTGAAACACTGGCTTCCTCTTGAAGCTGTAGGCCTTATCCCATCAACAAAATGCCACCACCCCCATGAGATTAATATGATTAGGCCTACTTTCATTTCAGCATTCACATAACACTTGTAGAACTTCAGCAAGTTCTTTCTGAAAAAGTCTAACACTCTTCAGATCGAAGGCAAGTTGATCCTTATCTAACTGTTTGATTTCAAGTTCACAACTATCCATATCTGTGACAAAAAGTTCATCGAACAGTTTTTCCAGTTCTGCATAGCTTTCTTCTTTTTCAGGGTTTTTATTTCTTTACTTAGATTCAAAACTCTTGCACTGTGAATCAGTTAAAAATGGTGTCATTATGATTTTAATATGCGTGAAAGTAAAATTGGCAGGCAAAGCTTCATGAGTGCGAAAGGCCGCAAGTTCAGCAACAGTAGCATTGTTTGAAATACGTCCAGATAGAATTTGATGACCAGGTCTACCAAGGAGCATGGGTCTTATGAGTTCTAATTGTGCTGGAGTAGGAGAAAGTTCATTAAGTCCAACTTCTGGTCTAGAAATGCCTGTAATTCTGTAGGTCCTTTATGTAAATGGTTCAAGGTGGGAGCAGCAGTATGCTTCACGCAATGTTCCAGTTGACCTGATGTCGGTTTCTGCTCCAGAAACAATTTCCAGTACCATGCTGTCACCTGATGATTGAAATAAAGAAACAGAAAAACATTTAAGGAAAAGGAAAATGCTCTACAACTGTTGAAAGATAACAAGATACGTGTATTATGAATTCTATTTCATAATTATGTCCATATATTTATATATACTGTGTTACTAGTATTAATGTAATTATTATTATCCTTTGCTACTTAGTCACAGTCACTCTTGCTTTTAAAAAAAAAATGGATTTAAAGAAAAAAAATACTGGTAAGTGAGCATGTAACGAATCATGATTATACATGTTGGGTGCATGCGAGTGTGTGTTGTGAGCGATGTTTAGCGGATCGTAATTGTATATACTGGGCCCATGCAAGTGTGTGTTGTGGGCATGTATATGCTGGTCCGTGGAGATACTGGGTCACTGAACGTGTTTGAGATACTCTCTAAGCATTTTGTATGGGATGGTTCTGGTCAGATCTTGTGTGTGTATTACGACACGTATGTGCGCACGTCTATGTGTGTCACGACAGAAGTAGTAATGACTAGTAGTATATTCAAGATAGTTCGGGACTGTGAGAACTTGAAGCTTCGGGAGAGTTTAAGGCGGGCTGGTGTCTATATAAGGGCTCAGCCGGAAAAAGTGCGGAGAGAAAGTGCAATGCAGTGAGTGCCGTATGCATCGGAGTTAGGCAGCTGCCCAGAAGTTTGTATTGTTACCAAGTACTGCAATAAATTCTGCATTATTTTGACGTCGAGGATTCCTGTTCTTATTTCTCCGTTCCAGTGTGCATCTCATCCGTATCCACCGCCTGATTACCACTTACAACATCACAACTAACACCCATTCACATTCAGGAGTTCGTGACAGAGCATAAAGTGCAAAATTGATCCAGAGTAAATACTATGAAATAAGGAGGTTGATACATCATACAGCCTAGCGAGTGTTGATAACATAAATAATAATTTGACACAAAGCGTAATTTAATGTTGCAGTATTATTGTTTTCATTGTGATTATTATTACAATTAATATTAATAAACAAAGAACATGCAGAATAATTTTCTTTTGCTAGATTTATCGCTTTCTGATATAACTGTATCCGGCAATGCTCCATCCTCTTGTCGCAAAAAGTAAAACTGACCAAGTGTTCTGCAAGCTGCGCTGTCCTGTCAATATGGGGTAGTTGAGGTCTTTTTCCCTTCCCTGTCACGAGAATATGACACTTCATGGACCAATATGTGTCATCACTTTTTGATTGTAAAGGTTTTGAACAGTTATTAATCTTTAATCAGTAAAACTTTAACATTCAATAAATACATATATATCGTCCTTGTAAGTCTCTAAACACATAAGTCCGGAAAATTGGGTCATGATGTTTTTGGCTTTATTAAACTAGAATGGGTTTCCCCCACCTCCTCTATAAATATCAGATCCATGGAACCAATGAAAGTTACACTTTTTGTCAGTAATCTAAACGCGCGATTCATGATTTCACTCAGATTTATTAAGTTTTCTGTCTCTCCTGTAAAATTCGCCTCTGCAGACTTATGCGTTTAGAGACTTACAGGGACAATATATATATATTTAAAAAAAGGAGAAATCCTCATGGTTTATAAAGGTTTTGTGATTTTACAGCATTAAAAAAAAAAATCTGTAAAACTTGGACATTTAAGTTCCAGCAGGCTGAAGCCGGTTATGCATTTTCCACTTGGCCTGTTTTGGTTTTTATATCTTGAGGAATCAGGATTTCAAAATATAACAGGAGCAGCATTAATCCCCATATCCACCCCTGAAAACAACTCACGTCAGTGAGGTTGTGGGTTCGACTCATGGACGATGGAAGGACACGAAGATCGAAAACCTGCATTTTTTCAATGACTCAACGCTCCCCTGGATCCCTCTGGGTAGGGAAGCCCAATGTCTAGCCATGGGGGAATTTTTGGAGGTCCCGTGTGTCCGTTACGCACATTAAAAACCCTTGGCAGTTCAAAATCGATGACGAATGGGTGGAGTGCCGCTGCCCGAGCAAAACTTCCAAATTTCTACCCACAAAAATTCTCACCTAAAAACAGGCAGCCACTTAAAGATGAGATAATCCTGCTTACTTAGGATTGAAAGGTTTAAGAAAAACAACAGTCCCCCCTCCCCCTTCTTTTCACCATATGGCGTAAAAAAAAATCTAGAGATGGGGCTGGGTTAATGCCCAGTTAATGCTCACGGCACTAGACAGGTAGATCTAGATATGGCGAAACACTCAAAGCGACTCTGACCATCACGGCCAGGCTGGCGATATTCGGACATGTGTCCCAATACATGTATTTGGATTGGAATAAAGGGACACGTGTCCGAACAGTGTATTAGAGTTATAGGGACACGTGTCCGAATATTCGACTAGATATATTCAGACATGCAAAATAGTAATAGAAATAGTAGGCTATTCATTAGATCTACTTGTTGTCAGAAATCATGTAGGGCTAAATTAATTTAGTATTAAGTACCGTACATATGTGTGTATCGTAAAATTCAAGCTGTAGATCTATATTTCAATGGTTTTGTTATAGAAAGCCTTCTTACTATGTTTCTCGATATCTTTGATTACTCTGAGCGTATCTCTATCCTATCAGCTTTCAAATAGCATGGGAGACTGTTCTTTTCTATCTCTCTCTTTTGTTTGTTTGTTTGCTTTGCTAAATTGATATGATATCTTTCTCACAGTATTCTGTGGCTAAATAGGTTTTAGTTTAAGTAAATGAATGCTTTCCTATCTGGATCGGAGAGAGTGGTGCACATTATTTCACAACCTACACCTACAATTCTCCTTTTGTCACTCTGCTATCTGCTATTCATAGACCTGTCTATGATATATGAAATGTTTTTAATTTTATTTTTAAACACTGAGAGGCGCGTTTATGTTGAACTGATGTAGACTCGTGGGAATAGCAGGAATATGAAACAGCCAGAAAATTTAATATTAACTAGTTAAAAACAGTTTGAGGCAATGTTGTAGATTTTACCCCCAAGTTGTGAAATGGTATTTAAATATTTTAAAATCCATTTATCAATTGTGCGTTTTCAAAGGTCAGTTTTCACTAATTTTCAAAGTGACAAATAATAATAATTCACGTAAGAATAACAATTTAAAAAAAAAATAAAAATCCAAATTTCGGTAACTTTAAAATGAGATACATGTATGTATCTTCACGTCATCATACTTCTAGTACCAAATAGAAATAACTCACAATATTTTTTCCACCACACACACACACACACAGACTTTTTTTGTATGTGTGATTGAAACACAAATAAGCTTACACACATGAAATCAGTCAGAAATTTCATATGATGATCTGTGACAGCCTATTTGGAAGATAAAAAATAAAACTAAAGTCCTCCCATTTGGCATCATAATAGTGAACAGTAGGTCTTGGACCATTATGATACAATCCCAGGCAATGCATCTGACTATCATCGACAGCCACATCTCTCTTGGAGAGGAGCAAGAAGAAGAGTAGCTTTGATGTTTTCAGTGGGTCTTTGTTTGCAACAAAACAGTCTTGAAGTTAATC
Source organism: Peronia peronii (assembly GCA_039654565.1). Taxonomy (NCBI): domain Eukaryota; kingdom Metazoa; phylum Mollusca; class Gastropoda; order Systellommatophora; family Onchidiidae; genus Peronia; species Peronia peronii. The sequence goes on along the minus strand of JBCEWB010764965.1, from coordinate 10,296 downwards.
ATAAGCTAAATGCTTAGGAGTTATTATTTGGTTATTCAGATGCATTGTACCCAAATTATAAAAAATACAGTATTGCTGAAGTAACATTCCAAGTTTTTTCCTTATTCAGGGGCAAAATATCAGTGAGTGGGCTCTTGTTAAAAAAAGGTTACAGGGCTTTAGAAGTACATGTAGAAGACATATAACAGCGCCAGTTTTAGATCTCATTGGAAATGTGGTTGTGTACTTTTGCATTCAGTTCATCCGAGGTGTTTTAAATGAGACTTACAAAGAGAAATAAATGGGGATTTTTAATTATACGTGTGTATTTATCTTGTTGGAATGGCTGGATCAGATGTGCCGTTGAGTCCAAGCTCGTTGGATACGAGATTTACTGTGCTGGGGTTAAAAAAAAAATAATTTACATACCTGTAAATAAATTAAAAATATAGATTTTTATTTATTCAGGTGAAAAAAAATATGCAGCATGCTGTGCTGAAATCTTAATTCGAATACATACTTATTACTCATGTCCCCTTTTCTTGGACAACATTTCAGGAATGTCTTTGCGTTTAAATAATATTTGGAATTAAGTTATATTGAAATTCTTATATTCATTTTTTATTCTTATATTCATTTTTTAAGTGTGATTTTAATTCTACGAAGTGGCTGTTCATCCGTACGTACAAAGATGTGATACCACTTCCCCGTCCGCATGATATTCTCGTCATGCGCATGCGTGAGATTTGCCAATCACGGTTCCCTCCATTTTCGAATAGGTTCAGGCCATCTCATTGTCTTATTGTCAGTCAACATAATATAGGTCTGTAGTGCGAAATGCCTGAAGAACTTCAAGTTGGAACAAAATTGGATCTAGATCTAGATTATATTTCTCATAAATCTAGATATAGCTTCTACTCCTAGATATATTTATTCGTCGAAATCATATTAGCAAGAGCTAGAGCTGAATTAAATGATAGTAGTAGAAGTACTAGAAACTGTCTCTATTCGGACACGTGTCCGACCTGTAATTCTATTCTAGATATAATTAAATCTATAGGTAGATCTAGAATCACATTCCAAATCATAGCCTACTTTTGCTTGCGGACAACATTGGAGCATATTTCAACAGGTTGTCTGAATATTTATTGTCTAAATGGACACACATTCTAGATCATGTCAGAATATCAGATCTAGACAATCTATCTACCCTTGTTTGCAATTAGCCGCTTCACTGCTAGCCAATTTTTGCATTGTTTGCAGCCCTGTGCTAAGCACCAACGATACTCATCAGTGTCGCCCGCTCAGTCCGCTGCTACCCCATCACGACTCACGGTGGTCACTCAGCCACGCTCAATGTGCACCAACCAATCGTGAATAAGACCGAGAATGAGACGAACAGGCACCTTTGCGTGTATGCGTGTATGTGTGTGTGTGAGGGGAGGGGAGAATTGCTGGGAAAAGGGAAAAACGAAAAAGTAGGTGAAGGAACAATGAGACGGATAAGATACCTCCTGTGATTCTGTGATTGACCAAAAAAAAAAAAAAAACGCGCAAACGTTTGTGGGGAAAATGGCGCATAGGGTTGAAGTAGAAGTGAGAATCCATTTGCTGAAAAACCTTGCTTGTGCTGTCATTGCTGCCGATTATTTATTTATTTATTTAGATCTACATATTTTTCAGATTCAAAAGTCACAAACGTATCTGCTCCTAAAATCATACAGAAACAGGGGAGAGACTTAAGACAAACAATCAGACCCACTCTCGTGATTCGCTTGACGACTCACGCACCAATTTGTTCACTTACTCATTCACTAGTTCTCTCACTCACTCAACTCATTCTCAGTCCCTCTTTATTTCTCTCTCTCTCTCTCTTTCTCTCACTTCCCATCTTTAGGTATCGCGGGGTTGAGGATCTTAGCATAGATATTAGAAAAGTTAGAGCGGGTAAAACAAAGCTAGAGACACCAAAGGACTCTGATGATCCGACCACTGGCCAGCGTGGTTCACATCAATACGTAGAATTTTTTGATAGATGCTGCATGCTGTCCATTGGGGGATGAGCCAAGAGGTAGCGATTAGATTCCAAGTCCGCGTATACATGTAATTTTCACGTAACATTCAGTAATAGCCGATGCCGTGGATTGATCCTGACAAAGAAGAGGACGGCCGCCTATTGGTCCACGGTCAGCTGGAGCCGAGTGGGCAGAGTTAATTATGCATAAGAGCGAACAGATGGCTGAGCCGCTGAGATGGTTGGAATTGGACGTACAAATACGTCTTTTAGCACATGAGACAGGTCTTCAAATGACTTACATATATGTCCGATAGCAGTGAAGTGGTTAAACAAAACTGCTGCTACATGTAAGCTTATAGATCTAGATGTGTCATAGAGATGAGTGATAAATGTTTTACAAATGAACTGTAGATCTAAATACTAGATCTAGTATCTAGAGTTTGGGAAAATCATCATATAAAAAAAAAATACGATAGCCAACGTTTTCTAAAAATAGGCCTACAGGCTAGATCTAGCAGAGAATTAGATATGTAGTGATGTGGCGCAACCGACTTTCAAACCCGGTCTACCGGCCTCGCAGACCAGTATCTTATCCATTAGACACGGGACTTCAGTTCTGATTCTTCAATTTCTGAAGTGACACTGAAAGGCTTATTATATCTATACATTTAGTCGAAGCCGATTAATTTTAGCCTAATTTTTCAAGGAGTGGAATCTGTGCTCTATATCATGTCAACCCACAATCCAGATCCCCCTCCTCCCCAAGATGTTGGCTTCAGGTTCATGCAAATTTTCCCCACTAAATATTCTTGGGAGGTTATCTCTATTGGGAAGAGTGAGGCGGCATCAACTGTGTGCTGACGTGCGCATGAGCAGTGGTGGAAAGGGAAGCAAGGCTAATCATCAAATGGGCCTCGCATACAGAGTTGCGTTGTTCGAGACAGTAATACAGCTAGACAAAGCATTGCCCTTCCCAACCTACTCTCCCCTCCCCCTACACAAACCCTTTCCGCACAATAGCCGTTTTAATTTACATCATCAAGGCGATGGGGCTGGTCTTCCTCGTCCGTCATACGGACGGGGAAGCGATATCACATCTTCGTACGTATGTACGAATAGGCCTTGTCTTCATTCTACGATAAACAGTAGATCTATTCATGTTCAATTAGTAAATTGCACTGAAAATGTTTGGTGTGCCATATGACATGATTTTTTTTATTTTTTAAATTTCGTCACAGATTTTTGTTTTCTTCTAAAATACATTTTGGAAAATAAAAGCTGAATTTCAGCCCACAGAACACTGAAATGCCCCCCCCCCCTTTTTTTTTTTTAAAAATTATTACATGTACAAGCTTTGTACCTAGAGGATCGAAGGATCAGTGGATATGGAAAGTTTTTGCATTACTTGATATCCACATCATGTCAAATTACACTGATTTGAACCAAGACTATCCATTTCATTCTGGACATTAAGCAATAAGGCTACAATCGGCCGATCTTGCTTCAAACTGAATTTGACATGATGCACATGCCGAATATCGCGAACACTCCTTTAACAAAACACCCACTCTAGTCTAGATCTAAATTTATTGTACATCTACAGCGTTAAAAAAATAAGGATTTTATTGTTTAGGTGCTGCCATTATTTAGATTTAAGTGATTTCAGTGCTGTACATGTTTAATTCAGATCTCGAATTCTTTGAAGGTGGCGAAAACACGTCCTTTCGCCATGACTGAATTCAAACAATGACCCTCTGACTGAGCTGGTGTTTGTGCCACCAGAGGTAGCCATGATCTAAAAATAGCATCCGTGTCCGAATAAACACAGGAGACTAACCAGACACGTGTCCGTTTAGCGACTCTGTCACGGCCATAACATTACACAAACGCCCATTGTTCTGGCTTGGGAATTGTGTCGCGTGCATAATCTCGGCATTAGTGCTTGCAAAACTCAGTTTGATTGTGTTGGCTAACGTAATGGCCCAATGAAAAGCGCAGATCTAGGGAACATTCCAGATGTCACACTAAGCAACTGAGCAAAAAAAGTTTGTAGTTTTGCTAATTTGTTTTTCCTTGTTCTTACTATTATTATTTAATTCATGAGAGGTCGGCATTCTAAGCTCTTTTCCAGGTGACGGGGATTTCTCTTAAAATCCTGGAAAATCCCAGTTTCTTCCGGGAGGGTTGGCAACCCTGTGTTTACAATCCACAAAGAGACTCGTATTGGTCCAGCACTGATGACAAAAAATTTGTGACCAACACTGGAACTCGGTTATTTTGTATCCTTAGATTTAAATACATGTACTGTAAATTCAATATCAAACAAATTATAGTACCTTCATCTTGTTTAATATCTGATTGTACAAATTAATGGTATTAAAAGATGGCAAAAGCCCAGATTATGCATATTTCTCCTCCATTTCTAGATCTAGATGGACAAATTGTTAATACAACTAGATCAAGATCTAAAAATCTAGATCTTGACTAAAAACTACTTAGGCTAGATCTAAGGATGCTTGGTCAGAATAAATTCGCGGAACCTATTATCAACAGCTTTGAAAAAATCTAGAATCTAGATCTAGAGTAGGCCTGTGCATGACCGGTCATGATAACTGATTTTATCAGTCATGGACATCATTGTCGATCATTGATTATTTGTATGAAAAATGTCTTAAAATTAAGACGACTGTCCACCGGCAACTAATTTAAAATGCACCAAAAGTTGAAAAACATGAAGAATTTTGAATTGATTAATAAAATGAACTAATATCGCTAGCCAAAGTTTTGAGCCCGCTTGGCTGGAGCGGATGTGTTGTTGAGTCCGAGCTCGTTGGATACGAGATTTACTGTGCTGGGGTTAAAAAAAATAATTTACGTACATATAAATAATTAAAACTCTAGGGTTTTATTTATTCAGGTGAAAAAAAAATGCAGCGTAATGTGCAGCGTACATCCAGCCATGATGATCGAAGATCGGTTAAGCTGACAGTCATGGTAGACCATGAAGCGTAGCGTATTCATGAGCTAGTTACACCAGTGTGTTTGATCTCGGGAAAACTCCGTCCCTCAGCAACACGCGTTCGTCCCAATGTCATCCTTCTCATATCCCTCCCCCCTGCGTATGACTCTTTTCCTTTTTTTTTTAAACTAAAGAGAACAAAAGAAAAAGAAAACAAACTCTGCACTGACTTTTACTTAGTATTTAACCCTAAAAATGCCAAATTGCGATCTGCCGGGGTGTTACGTATTGTAATTTGCATGTGAATTACATTTTAGATAGCTCTATTGCAGTAAGAGGAAATTCGTTCCGTGCGTGTAATGTCATTTGTGTCTACACAATCATTTCGGTCATGCACAAGCCTACTTTGCAAATTAATTAAGTTTTAGATAAATACGGTATCTGCAAAACAGGAGTATGATATTCGTTTCATTCGTTTCATTATTGCCATTTTTGTCTCACTGTTATTTCTTGATATGAATCCATATCATAGTGAAAATCTGGCGTTTTTATGGTTAAGGCCATTACAGTGGTCGACTTCGAGGTGCCCATTGCAATTTTGTATAACAGGCTTCCGACGTTCCCCTTTTCCCCTTTATACACCCCTCAACCCCCCTCCCCAGCGCAAACTTCTTTGAATAAACAACTGAAACAGACCATAGTGTATGCGCCAAATTGCGGTATCTTAAAAAAAAAAAAAAAGGTAAAAGCCATAAGAACAGACTCAGACCATAGTGTATGCACCAAATTGCGGTATCTTGAAAAAAAAAAAAAAGGTAAAAGCCGTAAGAAACAGACTATTGTTGAGTCTTATTAGAGTAAGAACGCGTGGTAGATCTATTTCCTTCCCAAATTAGTAACTGGTGGGATGGTTGCCATATTTTTTTAATCAAATTAACCCGTGAAATCGCCAGTGTGTATATATATATACACACACAGAGAGGTAGCAACTGAGCCAATTTTTTTTAGGCCTACTGAACTTTTTGCGCGTGACCGTCGCAGAAGGGCCTAACTAGGGCATTCTGGGAGGATGCCCCCCCCCCCCCCCCATCCTCCTCCATTGGGAAAATTTTTAACATTAAGGCTTGAAATAACACATTTTCAACCATTTGTTTACATTTCAACAATACGTTTCATCTGAATACATTTACTGGGGCATTTCTTCAGTGTAGATTTCCATGCTCCTTGTGGCAGCTAGAGAAGTTGGTAAAGACTGGGACATCTTTTTAAGTATGGCCTTTCTGACTTTGCCGTGATCAATTTTCTTAGAGTGGCTGATAAAACGATTTTTTCTCATTGAATCCATAATGGAATCGGGCCTTATAGGTGACACAGTAAGCGATTTCGGATTCCTTCAGTTTTCGAATGATGAATTTCACCGTTAGTATCTTTCTCATCCAACCATTCACAGATTTGTCTATTTCTTTGATGTTCACTCATTCATCGCGTTGAACATAATCGATAACGTGCCCATCCATGTCTTGGTTTTGGTAACAATCCGGTACAATATGAAATCATCACTAAATCAACTAAATGTTTACGCATCGTCAGCCAGATCGAACTGAAGGTCCCTCCGGTAAACGTAAGTCGGCTAAACCTAAAGCAGGCACGCCGAGCGGATGTTATTGTCTGAGCGCGCATGAGCAGTCTTACTTATCATTATACGGATCCTTTGGGTTCCCACAAAAGAGTTCGCGTTCTTCCGTAAAATAATTTATTCGCATTTTGTCGTCCGCTCGGGCGATTCCGTTCCGTAAACGATTACCAGGTATTTTACTGAGACTTTACGGACGTTTTTTTTTTGTTTTTGTTTTACGGAATTCCGTAATTGTACGGAAAATTGGCATCTCTGTATACAACAGGTAGCCTGCTTGGGGATCCTACGGATCCTACGAGCCACGGATATATTCGGTTCTTGATCATTTCGACGGGAAATGCGAAACCCGTATTCGGTCCTGACTGTGGTGAGATTCTTCTCACCTCGTCCCTTACAACTACAGGCGAAGGCCCACGGCTTTATCAAATCATTGCTATGGCTAAGCGCAGTCAGCAATAGGTATGCTTATCTGTCAGTTTAGGGAAGATTCCACTCGTGAAGTGGATGAGAAATGTATCATTGCCTTCAAGAAGTAATAAATGCTAATGCCAAGAGAGATAATGGACATGCGGTCCCGAATGAACGAAGATCAAAATGCCACAATGGCCTATTCAACTCCTCTATCAAAGACAAAGGTTGCACGGGAGGGATCCCCACGGGGGCCCAGGGTTTATAAGTAGGTTCTCTGCTCCCACCTGCGGGTGGTGTAAGCCCGCCATCGGTGGGGTGTCTCCCAAAGAGTGCCATCCTCGACATTCCAGGGGAGACATCTCTTCTCTCTCTCTCTCTGTTTGCACCTGTCTTGTGTCCCGCTTTCTTTCCTCTTTTCTTCCTTCACGACCGCAGCAAACAAACTAAAAAGAAACAAAACGGAAGAGGAAAGAGATAACAGCCTAGAGAAAAACTCAAGCAAATTCAGATTGCCAGAGAAGGATTAGCAAACGACATCAAACAAATAGAAGAAGCCAAAGAAGAAATAAGAAATGAATTCCAGTTATTAATTGAAGAGGTGGGGGAACTGAGAAAAAAGCTGATAGAAATGAAACAATGGGCTGGGAGATACGACAATAGAGTAGTAGGTAGAATGACCGAAACAGTTCAAGAAAGAGAGCAAGCCCTTATTAGAAGCGAATTGATAAATATGGTGCAAGGGCACGCCGGTCAGATCATAGATGAATACGTTACCTGCAAAGAGCGAGGCTAGGATAGGAATAAGAAAAACTGCAGAGGCCCGACAAGTAGGAAACAAAAACATAGACATAAAGTGAGAATGGTAAAGATCATATAGTGGAACAGTGGGAGAAGAATATGGGGACATAGAAAAAGTAGTCCAGGAAGCAACAAGAGGGGAGGAATTCATAGCCTGCATTCAGGAAACAAACTTAAAACCAGGCAAAAATATTTGGATAAAGGACACAAACATCGTCGGAAATGACAGAATAGATAGTAGGGGAGGAGGATTAATAACAACAGTACATAAGAACATACAAATAAAGAACCACGGGGAAATCAAAACGGAAAACTTAGAAGGACAGTGGGTGGACACCGAAAAATTCAGAATCATAAATTTATATATACCTAAAGGCCAACCAAAGGAGAAAGATATTAGTGAAATTAATAAGATAATGACAAAAAAAAAAAAAATCCTATTGGGAGATCTAAGCTGTCACAACCCACTATGGGGAGGTAACACCAAGGATAGGAGAGGAAAATTAATAGAGGAATTCATCAAAGAAAAAGACCTAATATTATTAAACACTGGAACAATCATCACAAGACCAGGAAGCAAGACAGAAAGAGATACCGCAATAGACCTGACAATAACAACTCATGAAATAGGAAGGGCAGAGTGGCACACAATTAAAGATGCAACATCGGACCACCTGCCAATAATAACTAAACTATTAACCAACTACAAGAGTATAATAACAATAGGCGAAAAAAAGAATAACTAAGAACACATACAAGAAGACAAACTGGGCAAAGTACAGAGAAATAATATCACAAGAAGGAGAATTAAAACAATGGGGACAGCTCAACATAGAAGAATTAAACAAGATAATAACAGAAACAATGATAAAAGCAGCAGACAAGAGCACAGCAGGAAGAGATAGGGAGCATACAATAACAAAAGAAATACAACAAACAAGAGCAATGCCGTGGTGGAATAAAAAATGTAATCATGCGGTAAGAACGAGGAAACAACACTACAAAGAATATTTAAAAAATCCAACGGAGAAAAATAAGGAAGAGTTTAAAAAGATCAGAAACGAGGCAAACAAGATCATCCAAGCGGAGAAACAAAAATATTTTAAAGAAGTATGCAGCACAATAAACCCCCATACATCAACGACAGAGATTTGGAAAAAAATTGAAAAACTTTCTAGGAAGTGAAACGGGGGATAGATCATTTAATGTCATAAAGAAACCAGAAATAGCGGCAACAGATAAAGAAAATGCGGAAATTCTGGCCAAAACATTTTATAGAACCAGCTCCAACGCGGACTTAGGGTTAACAAAAGTAGAAAGAAGAAAGGAGCTGATCGAAGAACTAAATGAAGAACTAGATAGGGAACTGAAGACTGATAACGAACATCTAAACAAGGAAATAACACAGCGAGAAGGGAAGAAAAATACAGCACCGGGAATAGACGGGATAATATATAAAATCGTAAAAGAAGCATCCTCAAATCTAATGAAACAAATAAGTAAACTGTTCAACATGATACTAAAGCAAGGAAAACTCCCCGAGAACTGGACAACAGTAACCATAATACCCCTACGAAAACCAGGGAAAGATCCTCAAGATGTTAACTCATACAGGCCCATATCCGTTAACATCACATTTCGGAAAAACAATGGAAACAGTCATAAACAATAGACTTAAGTACCATTTAGACAAAGAAAATCTATACAGCAAATACCAGTCTGGCTTTAGACCAAACCGTAGCACAACGGATCAGCTGGTGAAATTGGAACACGAAGCCAAAAAAGGATTCATAAATAAAGAAGTAACGCTTGTTGTTTTCCTAGACCTCACCAAAGCGTATGACGTCAGCTGGAGGGAGGCAATAATCTATAAAACAACGAAGATGGGAATAACGGGACCGATAATTAACTATCTAGAAGCATTCCTAAATGACCTAAAATTTCAAGTTAGGGTAAATAATGAACTATCGCAAACGTATACACAAGAAAACGGAACACCACAGGGAGCGGTACTTTCACCCACGCTTTTTACAATTTTGATAAACGAATTGGAACAAGAAATAGATAAGAATAAACACAAGAAAAACGACAGCGATGATTTTTAAAGCACAAAGATCGAAAAAGCATTAGGCCAGATTAACGATAGAAGATGAACCGATAGAAATAGTCAGCAGAACTAAATTTTTAGGTTTAACATTAAACCAAAACCTGTGCTGGAAAGCACATATAGGGGAACTGAAACAGTCAATAATACTAATACTAAACATGCTAAAAAAAATTAAAAATACATAAAAGGAAGAAGATGGGGAGTACCGGTACATCAGAAATGCCTACTCATGGCCTACAGTGCATTTATGCTAGGGAAGCTAGACTACGGAGCAATAGTGTACGGAGGAGCAGCGAGAACAAATAAAGACAAGTTAGACAAAGTTCAAAACCAAGCCCTATGTACAATAACGGGAGCAGCAATAAATAGTAATACACAGGCACTGGAAG
>JBCEWB010764855.1:0-16622 GCA_039654565.1 Peronia peronii | reverse complement strand
TACATCATTCAGGCGGCATTAAATGTCTATACAGTTCAAGCCAGTTATGTTCAGATATTGTCTTATTTCACGTACAACATGGATATAATTATACGCTAAAGATTAGATTGGTTACATGTACATGGAATGATCCTGGGTAATTTTACATAAAGACTAAATTCGGAGCACACGCACACAACTCTCATCCTTACGAACATTCGTCTTGAACGACTCTTGAAATTTAACATTGCTTTAATGTGCTGTCATTTTGTTAGTAAAGGCGGGCCAAATAAACGCTTTCAGTATTTGAATAGTCGATTAACATTCACATTGGACCTATTATTACTCGAAATAATATGATAATAATGAGAACAAAGTGACGGGTCACACACGATGGATTGGTGTTGACCATGTTCCGTGTTCCAGTGTTCGCTATTGGATGAAATAAATTATCCCTTTCAGCACACACTCATACACACTGGCCCACGCACATACGCACGCACACACACACATACACACACACACAAACACACTATGATTGGTGCAGTACAGGCCAACTCGTGGTGTTAGCCGTTACAATAGAAACTCAAACTCGAGTGCTAACACACATGTTCACATATTCACCCAATACATACCAACGTGTAACATAGTGATTCATCCAGCGTTATTTACTCCGATTCTTTTTTTTTTTTTCTTCTCTTTAGACCGACGGATAAGAAAGTGGTTGAAGTATCACTGGAATTTTAGTAGGTTCTGCCAGCAAGGGCCAGATGGGTCAATGCTAATACCAGCCGCGCTCCTCCACTAATCGTTTAACCTTTTATAAGTCATCAGTTATGTAACGGAATACAGTCGGTTTAAAAAAATGTTGCCTGCCCTTTTGTTTTGAAATAAAATATAGATTTTAGAAAAACCCCGGTATGTTTATTTAAAAGGTAAAATCGAATGTTAGCTTTTTACATTTCATCAGAGTAGAATCCAGTCAATGTAAAGGAAAAAAAAAACTCCCCCCCCCCTGCCTTTTTTTCACATTAATATCCATAGTTGCGTCTCTTTTGTCATGGGGTTGTTTTGTTGTTGTTGTTTTTTTTAGTTAATTTCATTAATCTTTTTATTTATCAAGATGTATATCTTATTCTTTTTCTTTCTTGCTCACGAAGTCTGTAAGTGAATGAAGTCAGTTTCTTTTTCTTTTTTAAAGTGCCTTTTTTCTTTTCTTTCCTTTTCTTTCTTTCTTTTTTTTAAAGTGTGAAATCTATTTGCTTTACAAATGCACAGTCAACATATTGCAACATTCATGGGATTCCTGATCCCTGACATTGGTATTTGGAAAATGCCCAAGGTAAAATAATTTCTAAAATACTTGGTGTCAACACCTGCCAAACCTCTGCCCGAGGTTTGCAGTTCATGGTGAGTTCTTCTCAACAATAAGATTACATTAATGTTTTTGTTGGCCCATCACTTACATCGCCATGAGCATAAGCTGGTGAAGGAATGAGAGTGGTAAATAGAGAAAGAGACGAGAACTGATCATACAAGTATCTTATCATAAGATGTTACAAAGTGTCGGTAGGGGGTCACCGTGGCTCTGTGGTTTGGCGTCTGCTTCATGATGAAAACAACTCAAGTCGGTGAAATTGTGGCCGGGATCTACTCGCGGGTCCTCCATCTGGGGATGGACGAACACGAAGATGGAAAACCCGCATTTTTCAACGGTCCCCTGATTTCCTCTGGGCAGGGAAGCCCGACGTCTAGCCTTCTCGGATAAGGGCGAATATATTTCGGAGGTCCTGTGTGTACATTACTTTTTAATCGTTAAAGAACCCTTGGCAGTTCAAAATCGCTGTCCGGGCAAAATTTCCACATTCCAAATTTCTGCCCACAAAAATTCTCAGCAAAAACAGGCAGCCACTTGCAGCCGAAATAATCTTACTATCTTAGGATTGAATGGCTAAGAAAAACAACAAAGTGTCAATGGTAGTAGGGATGCCATGTCACCTTTATCATTGTCTCTGTTTTCAGGCACCCGCAGGCGGCAGCACCCTGGCCCCAGCAGTTTTTTTTTTTTTTTTTTCAGACTCTGGCCATATTCTATTATTTTCACTGTGGCTACTGTCTGTAACTTTAACTTTGGTCCATAGACATGTACAAGCATGTCTATGCTTCGATCACAGTCAGTCTTGTTAAGTGTGATCATTTTAAATCTGGCCACAGTTAGTGACTTTAACTCTGGTCACATTAAAAATTTAACTCTGGCCATGGTCATGTTTTTAATTTTGGCCACAGTAATGATTTTAACATTGCTGACAATCAGTGGTTTACCCTACAGTGTGTGTTCTCCATAACATTGAAGAGACAGCACAATGCCAGTCTTGGTTGTGACAGAGGTAATAGATTATGTTTTGTTTCAGTTGACACGGGTTCTTCCCTCTTCAGTGGATGATGGCAGTAAGAATGGGCAAGGCGAGGGTGATTGGTGGAGGGAGAGTTGTGTACATGCCTCTGAAATTTGGTTTATAGAATTTTCACAATTTGCGCAGAACATGGGCTGTAATGTGGGGTAGACTTCAGGAGAAGGGGAGTGGGATGGAGTAAGAATTACACCGCTGTCCTTTCCTGGGGAGGGAGAAATTGTGTCAATTGAAACAAAATGTTGCTCATTTAGCATTTCCAAAGAAATCCCTCTGAAAGTTTTCAAAATTGGAACAAAAAAGATGAAACAGGATAACATAACACAATTTTTCCAACGTGTTTCGAACAACAGTGATATGCCTAACATTAACTGCGGCGGTGGTTAATAACAAACCCTACTCTTTGTTCAAGACAGAAAACATCAATATATCTGGCCGTCTTTTATCAATATAATCTTAGTTTGTCTTTTACTGTTTGAGACAAGCATGAGTTTCGGCAGATAGGTCTCTGACTAACAAACTGAGACCGTGACAGGCAGCAATAGACATGGTGCAGCTGAGAAAGCCACATTTTGTCATACTTCTTCAGCCTGCTTCCTTCCCAAGAGAAAGATCAATAAAATTTGGCATTAATGATAATGATACCTGTTCTTTCTAGAAGTGCTGAACGAAGTGTGATTTTCAGCCTTATGCCACGGCATAATCTTGAAATTCAAGGCTCACACATGCCTGCCGTTACTTTTGCTGTTAATTAGAGTTCTACATTAGTTTGTCTAGGTTACCTTTCAAAATTGGCAGTCAATGATGAGTAGTTCTGCTGATGTGCATTATTCTGTTCCTCCATAATATTGTGATCTCAGAAAATGTAGTTTTCTTGTTTATTAAATGATCTTTTCCCTTTTGATACACACTCCTCACTCTATGAATGCATTGACGTTGGGCGTTTACCTGCAGATCCTAAGAGTTTTTTTTTCTCTTCATTAACAACACGTCGCGAACATGTTGGCTTCCTCCTCACAACAGCGGTTGTGTACACACAATGGGTCCCTCCGGTGCACTGGCGATTATCCGACCAGGTGCCAACTCCTTGTAGGTCTATGTTTGGATAATCTCTCCTGACTGCGTTCACACCCCCCCCCCCTCCCCGTCGGAGTTTGATAAGCAAATTTAACCTTCTGCAGTGGCCAACAATCAGGCGGTCAGCACTCGTAGTACAACGGCCCTTGCTCAGGTGGTTGAAAAGGTCACGGTGACCCGCTGAGGTTCCATCAACAGAAAGGATAAGGAGCTCCCAGTACAGCGAGAGTCAGAAGACATCATGATAATTTTACACCGCCATTTTCCCCAGTTCATACCTGAGCCACGAGAGAAAACCCTTTGATGTAAAAGCCATAGCTAGGACCAGTCACGAGTGAAGATTGTTCAAGGGCCTCCAGATGGACCATCAAGCATTGCTGGCAGGGGTTTTAGCCCTCTATGGCCAGATCCAGTTTACAAATACCCTTGAGGGTGAATCTCACAGAACCTTTAGTTCAATGCCATCAGACCATGTAAAAGTGTTTATCGTTTCTCTTTCAAATCACATCTGTACTCACTCCTTGCATCCTGATCTGTAACAGAAATGTTATCTGAGTAAGAAAGTTCCCTCGCTTTTTGCAGGCTGAGCAACGGCTTGTACAGTCTGGCATTGAAGGTAGGATGGTTCACATTTAACATGGCTCCAAAGAAAAAGTTAAAGATTTCATTTGTTTGAACACGGGATTTCCAATGTAAACATAAATTGCCAGTATAACTTCCCTAGTGAGGAAAAAAAATGAAGTAAGCAATGAAATGACTCAGTGAATATATATGTTCTGATATACGTCGTACCGATTCCAATATTATTTTTGAGACAATTCCCAGGTAATGTGAACTTGATGAATAAGATAAACAATTATTTGATTGACATAGCTCCACCAACGTCAGTGAATGCGTAAATTATTATTGCCATCTACTTAATATTACACCTAGATCTAACACTTTAAAGTTTTTAATGAAATGTATGTTCTATTATTATCTTGAGAGACTGCGAACGTAGTTAGAGTTTTATGGGCGGGAACTATTATTTTGGTTGATTTAGCTTCACCGGTATCACAAACTGGAAGTTACATTTACTATTTCACATACCACTTTTAGTTTGATACTGTCTTCGAGAAGTTTTGCAGGGATATCTGTGGTGCCGTGTTATTTTTATAACCTCATGTTGATGTTTCAACACTCTGCATGGGTGTGGTCTGAGTGAGGGCAAAAAAAAAAAAATGAGAGTACTCATTATTACCTTTCTCATTGTAAAACCCAGACAGTGCTCTCAATCATCACTTTTGCACAAGGCCAAGATCAACATATCCAAAAGCTTACAGCTGTTGTTGGATTTACCTCAGGTCTTTTGACTGTTTTCAATGCTCAGTTCATGTTTTCTCGCTATGTGAGGAAAGAAGAGAAAAAAACATAACATGCACTTCTTCTTGTTTTATCCCCGGCGTCGAAATAGTTTATCATGGTGAGCTCAAAGGCAGTGGAAAGAGAATACGAGATGCCGATGCGTCATCCAGGAGAGAATTGCTAAACTGAATCTCTGAAGATTTTTCTACGCACGAAGAATGTTTTCTCGACTTGCCACAGTTCAAGGCTGGAATGTTGAAAGACAGCAATTAATTAATTTATTTATTTATTTTTTTCATGCCCTGCGTTGTAGGCAAATTGATTGTAAGTCCCCTCAACAGTTCTGAAAGACCTTGTGCAAAAGTATTTCTCACGTAGGAAATGAAGTGCAGGTGTTCCAATTTCCTAAAATTTTTTCTTCGGAATTTCGCCATGAATGAATTTCTTTTCTTCCAGAAACATTGGTTCACACTTTCCATAGGAAAGAGTGATAGTTTATATTAGTGTTATTATCTAAAGAGTTGGTGGTGTTCAATTATAGGGATATGCTAAACATTCATCTGTGAGTAGGATCGATCTTTGCTTACGGTTTTTCCACAGGAAAAGGGTTATGTGGAGGATCTCCTGCATTATTGTAGTAAGATTTATCCCATGTTTTGTATTTTCAACACGCGGATTCTCTGTGCTCTCGTTGTTTTTGTGCATGTGTCACGTGGATTTGAGATAGACATGAAAAAAAAATGTCCTGAATTTGTCAGTTTCGGCAGGCATGACATTCCTCATTATTCTGTCCGTGATGATTGAACATATTAATAAAGGAGATGCCTGCTTTTCGTCCCATCCAAGAAGAATAACGACCTTTCTTTCAAATAAACATATAGTTGTTCAGCATTTAAGACCACTTCATTTTCCTTAGATTCAAACTTCCACTTGTACTTAGCCACTGAATTCCCTGCTTTGACCCATGTCGGTCAGGCCAATTTTTATATGTGGTCAAAGCCTCACAGGCTGTTACGGCACTTAGGTGTGAGATAGTAGCTGAATAGAACAGGTATATATATGGTTCCACCACTTCTGGGGTACAACCGTGTTAGAGATCAAAGGGCCTTGTTGTTTCAAGAAGCTATGCTTGACCGAACACTCCGGGCTGACTGACAGAGACATCTAGTGGACAACCGCGAGGCTTTGGCCAAAGCTAGACCTGCCTTGGATAATAGCATGTATTTCCTTTCAGCAATTTGTAACTAATAAATCCGCTATATAAACACACTAAGAACTATAAACAAGTACTACGATTTCTCTTTTCTGTTTTGATTTTGCTCCTCCACACTGTGAAACTTTCTTTCACAACTCAGTCAGACACAGAAATATTGAGTAAGAGCTCAGATATTGACTGCATCACAAAAACTGTTTCATGTTTTACTTCGCCCCGTCACTTTCCTGCCAGAAGTTGGCTGGCTTCTATTCTGGGCAGCCAAAGTTAATTGCTGAAGCAGGTACCTCTAATCTATCATTGTGTTTTAGTAGTTCCAAGCTAAACGAGAGGGAAAGTTCCTAGCAAAATCCCACACCTGACGTGCCATTTGTGACGTGGCTATGAGCCATACAGTGATAAATTTACCTGTCTTGCATGCCTTCTGTCTAGTCTTCCGAAACGAAAGCTGTGAACACACAGCAGAGTCGATATGAATGAATTTATAAATATTTAGCTTACGCAGTTGAAGCCCGCGGATTAGGGGTATGTTTTAGTCAACCTGTTCAGTAGTCCACCTGTATGGCAAATGAGCATATGCCATTTGCTCACTATGGGAAAGAATGACTGAAGCCATCAAGAGTGAGGAGCTTGGAAAACAAAGAAAACCCAAAACAGTATAAAGTCGGTGAATATTTATCTCTGGCTTCTTTACTACGTAGATTCATTGACATCTATATCCGTTAAGATAAATTTGATTGTGAATCTTAAAGTTAAAAGTAAATTTTAATGTTTAAATGTTTCAGAGCATTTTGTACTAAGCTTAGTGGTGCAACAGTTGGTATAAAACAAGGTCACTAGCGGTCATCGACTTGAATCTTTTCTTTCCCTCTTTCTTTTGCCATCTTCATCCTTTATCGCTTTCCGTGGTACAGCGATGTGGACCTGGTCAGAATGTACTTTGCTCACGAGAAAACAATTCTTAACATCCTGTCAAAATAGCGATGTTATCAAGGTATTGGGGGGAAAGTTCGGTGTCTGATGGTATCTCCGTTATGGTAGATGGCTCATACTGTAATGCATGTCCCCTATTGCTAATCTAGTGTTTCAGATTAAAGATAGTTCAGTTCTTCTAACAACTGACCCTATAAAAGTGCCCATGGGAAACTAAATATTGAAAGTGTTCGCAATAATGAGGACAACATCTTTAGGCCACATAACTTTATTAAAGCTTACCTTTGTTCTCGGGCACGTGGATCTTAAAGGGCCTTCTGTATATACTTTTTACGGACATAAACATTTTGGGATGCTCACGATAAAGATCTATAACTATGATGGCGGTGGATTGGTAAACTAGCCTACTCAGACTCAGACCTGCTTCTCAGGTAAAACTCTTTCTCTGCTTGGGCCTCTGTACATTCACCCTGTTGTTTCTCTGGACGTAAACCAGTAATTTTTTGTTCGCTGCTGAAAACTTGATACTTGGTTTAGCTACCGAGATCCGATATTTCCAGGCCACAAAAATCATAATAATATATCAAACTTTAGATCCAAAAGCAGTGTCTTACAATTATAGTGATTATATCTATAGATCTAGTGGTATTTCGTGACTAAGGTAAGTAAATGCTATCTGAAATTATGCTGTAAGTTTTAGCGAAATCCCTATTAATATCATAATAATATTGACATTTTCGGGACAAAACGAAGTTTTTACTTCCGAATATTCTTTTAGCCAGTCATTTTTCCAGCAATATGACAAACATCATTCTTGATCTGTGAAGACTACTAATTAAAGGATAATTGGAGTACATTGTACAGTTTTAAAGTGTTAATGCAAAATCACTTCTTGTTCGATGAGCTTTGCGACGCACGTATTGTCAACGAAGTGAATGGGGCTCACCAATACGGTTACTTCATAGTCACTGGTGCAGGCTTCAGAAAACCCAGGAAGACGCTCCTGACTCTCTTCGGGAGAGAACAATCACTCTGGTTACTAATATTTCCGACAAAGGTTTACAGGGAATAAAGGACAATACGCAAAAGATTCCACATGACAACCCCTCTTGCAAATTTCATGTTAACAAAATAGTAATAACAATAATAGTAAAGCAATAGAATAAGATAAAATCGGATACAGGGTTGAACACACAGAGGCCTAACGACCCTGATTTATTCTAGCTAAGTCCAGGTGTGGTTGTGAGGACCTGCTTTGATCATGACCATATCTATGTTGCCGATACACCTGAAAGGCAAGCGAATGTGAACGGCCTCAAGCCTAGAAACGGCTACCTACGCGTTTCCTGGCAGTCTATTTTTATCTGTTAAGTTAAAAGTATCAAATGGTCACATCTTTAAAATCTTTTCATTTCAGCATCAGAGCCCTCCCGCAATATCATTTCAGAGCGATCAATGGCATGCAGAATTGAGGACAGAACATCCTCATACAACCGACAGATGCTTTTTTTTTCTTTCCTCAGAAAAATATTAAGAGAGAAAACAGTGTGTGAGTGTATCAGAAAAAGATACGAGTTTTACCTTCATCTCTTCATTTCTTCTATTTGTTATCATCTCAGTGAAAGAAACAAGCATTCGAGAAATAAAAAACCATTAATGATTTAAACATATTTCGTATTTACAGTTTTTTTTTTTGTTTTTTTTTTGGTTTGTTTTCGATAAACAAGTGTTGAAATGTGACTATAATGTATTTCTTTTGTTTTTAATTATTTTTTTTCACATGTTTATTTTATACAGTGTGTTTATTAAATAGATCAAAAAACCTGAAGGGAAAACGTAAGCACTAGATAATAAATATCAGACCTTTCTGTCTGATCTCCTTTGATATTCTATTCATCAATCAGCATGCATAATTTGGAGAAACGTGATGGTTATTAAGTTACCCAGTATTTGTATGATTAAACAAAAAAAATCAGAAATACAACAGTCCAGCGGGCAAACGCTTTGTCAAATAACAAATGTTGGTGTAATTGTCACGTTGAGCCGATAGGCACAATTTTGTCTTTGAGTACTGTTTTTATTAAATATAGCTGGCTAGTTCACACACACGTGCACTCAGATGCACGTATGTAGAGAGAGAAAGAAAATGAAAGAGGGAGAGAGAGAGAGAACGGAGTAACAGAGAGAAGGTGTAGAAAGATAGAGAGCAAGGGAAGAGAGAACGTGAGAGAGAGAAAGAGAAAGGGAGCGACCGAGAGAAAGAGGGAGAGAGAGAGAGGGCAATCATAAGCTTGACAAATTTATCACAGTGCTGTGTAATGAAAAAATAATCTATACAACCCGTCGAAGTGGAAGATACAGGCACAGGTTTCTGCGTTCGCAACTCAATGATGTCAAGGCAAAACGACACAATGGTTGGTCCCCACACCCACGTCCTATTAATGACATCTCTGCCCGTAACTCATTCAGTCTCACGTTCGGGGTCCAGGCCCGGTGCCGTACCCTCGACCTCACACGCTAACATTAAGCAATCCGCATTCGTTATGGTCACGGCTTGTCCACCATGTGGCCAGTGAATAGATGTGTATGTATGTGACAATGACATTCGGAGGGAGGGTTAATCATAGAATAAAATGTGAAGATGACTCAGGAACCGATTGAATGGAGGTCTATGGCTGTGACCTATATCCTTGAAAAGACGTCTATCGGTGATGATGATATGATGATGATGATGATGATTATCCCAATGAAGAATCGTGAGGTTCCAATCTTTAGCCAGTGCCACCGCATTATTCAATTTTAAATACAGGATTACTCCCTGATTTCAAGAAGTTATAATACCTAAACTAATTCAAATATATACGAATCAATAATTATGATTACACAGATTCTCTAGCAATAAAATGTTATTTAATTTTCTGCAATTTTGGTTTGGCTGAAAAATCGTATCACTGAAACAGATTCCTCCACATAATAATGCTGCAATGAGTCTGGCGAGAGATACACACTATCATATTGACGTTGGTGAATGACGCCGAGAGTGGCATACATTGAGTGCCTCTAATGCTTTCTAGCATCACATGAAAATTTAAAGTGCGTTCTAATCAGCATATATTACATGGAATTTGCATGACATCATGCAACTGTAGCTCCTAGAATATGACATTAAAGTTACATGTTATGTCTGAAATCAGGGCGTATTAGTTTTTGTGGACACACTGTATATCGAGTTCTATAGACTGTTTCTTTGTTTCTTTTTAGTTTATTAAATTAGTAACCAGTAGATAATCTGTCTTAAATTTTCAAGAGATTTATATAAAATTATGATGACAATGATGATGATGATGACGATAATAATGAGAAACATGTTCTACTACCTAGTAGCCCCAATTGAAAGAAATAACTGAGGTCACGCTCCTACATAGTTTGTCAGGCGAAGACATGGCATCTCGGTTATATTAATGATTTTTTTTTTTTTTTAATAGCAGATGAGGAAGATTCTAACTTCAAAACACCCAAAATTGTAGACTGAGCCCTCGAACGTCCTCATGAAGGGGACCAACGTTGCATTGGACTTTCCATTTTTGTGCTCGGAGTCATAACATGTCGGAAACAGAAACAGACCGATTCATGACTAGAACGCACTCATTTCTAGGATTGTATAAGTTCTGCATGTTCTTGTGAAAGCTGTCTCGTTGACTGACAAGGTTAAACGACCGTCTGCCATTGCCTGATCATGCGGGGACAAGTGGACGTGTCCGACCAGTCTGCAAGACACATCCTCACGAGGCATGGCTTTGAGAGCTCATCTGGAAATAGTTTACAGCACTTCACAACGTTCATGGGAATCGGCCAGTATAAAAATACACGATATTATTATAATATCAAAGAATGGCACTTCAAGGATCTAACCTAAAGTTTATTTTTTCGAGATATGCACGTGTTTTTCACGCGGATTTCACTGTGTTCGCGGAAGGCTAAAAAAATGTTATCTATGATATTATTTTGCAGATGCCCATATTATACTCTGATGGAATGGCATTAATGACCGATTGTTATTCCTGACTTTTGGTGGTGGCTCTTACGGGCATCGTTACTCATTTTGTTTCACTACAAGTCACATGATCAATCTTTAAGTACTTAGGATGTTAACGTTATTAATGATGATTTTTTTTAAAGCTTCCTCGTAGCGATAATTAAAAAAAAATGTCAAAAACTGCAGCGTGTGGGAAAACAACATAATATATAGAAAGGCATCTAGAACAAGAAAGGAACAATATTATGTAGTGAGAAAACGTACTCATAAGTATCTCCATACTTTATGCAAGCATTTTGTCGGAGAAATAAAACAAAAACAGAAAAATCTTCATAGCTCAGCTGTGCCTTCTTGGTAGCTCAGAAATGAAATTAGAAGATGATAAAAAAGTGAAGGAGAGAAAGAAAAAACGCTCAGCAAGCAGTTAAGTTGTTATCGTAATTGTTCGCACAGGACTTTAAAGGAAACAAATGCCACGTTGTGATGGGCAAAGGCATTCTTCTTAAACCCTGTTACAGTTCTCAGCAGTTTTGTCCACCAGATTCTGCCGTAGGAAAGCGCAGTACTAAGCTACAATAACACAATGGCTTCTCCCTGAAAACATTGTTTTGATAAAATTACGATTTGGTTTCACGATCTTTCAGATAACATAGTTTGTAGTGAATGAATGCAGTTTTGAAGGATGAGGTAATGCATTAAGTGATATTTTCATACCGTGGAAAGTTATATTTAAATAGCTGATTACTTAGTTAAACTGTGATGAAAAGGAATTTATTTCAAAGAATATCAATATTACCTGTATATGTTGACTAGGAAATGCTGTCTCTTCGCAAAAATATCTCATGCTCTCATTCTTTTGCTCACTGTCTCTCCGAAAGTGAGTCGTATTTGTTTTTCCCTATCCGCCTCTGTCTCTGTCTGCCTGTCTGTCTATTGTCTGTCTGTCTGTTGCTCTGTCTCTTTGTTGTGTCTGTCTGTCTATCTGTCTTTCTGTCTGTCTGTCGGTCTGACGTTCTCTTTCTCCCGTCTCATCGTCTTATCTTCCCTCGAGCTTGTCTCTGCCTCAAGTTATCCCCGAAAGTCCTAGATCAAAACAACCGCCGATCCTACAGAACACGTGACACTGAATGCATATTTAAAATATTTTCTTATATGCGTATTAAAAAAAAAAAAAAGGAAAAAGGCTAAACCAGCTGTTGGGTTAGTAAATAGCAGTTGGGATTTTCCGCTGTCTTTTTTTAAATTGCATAATAAGTTCATAATGTGGTTTATCTAAAGGATAACTAGACTCAGGACTATCTAAATCTTTGATCTACATTTTGCAAATTGCATGAATAAAAATTCGAAATTTATTTCGACATGAATACAATCGGTTATCTGTGCGTAAGATCTTATATCTGCTAATGGAGCAGACTGTCAAAGCCAGTGACTCCCACGGCTTGTGAATGCAACGTAATGTTCCTTCACGACATATGCGGTCATGCTGTCTGCGTCCTTCGATCACGACTACATACGTGACCTGCAGGAATGGGACAGGTTTAACAGGAACATAAAAACGTAAGCGTACATATTATGAGAGTGACACAAGTGGACATCGCCAATGTGTTATAGACTAAAAATTACTCCAGCTCACTTAGGCTCAAGTGGATAAATGAACTTAATGGCATAGAGAGCTGCAACAACACGAAAGCGATCACATACACGATGGGAACAAGAAAGGCATTTCGTGAATGTGAAATGGCTTTGGAACGACCTCAGATATCCTCGTTCTCCTCCGCTAACATCTACTTTACCTTAGAGTGAGACCATTTCTAGCAGGTTTTCAAATGTCGGTTATTTAAGGAGTGAGAAGATGAAAAGAAATAAAGAGAGAGAGAGAGAGAGAGGGGGGGGGGAGGGAGGGGGAGAGAACATTGAGTACGGTGCACACTTCAATAACCTAGTTAGTGTAAAGAGTGTTTTACTGATCTTGAAAATTAATGCCAGACATTCGGCGATTTGTCTGTCTTTTCAAGTAAATGGCTGGACTTTGTTCTTGCATTATTAATTAATCGTCATCATATAAAAGGCTTCTTTATTGATTTTGCAAGGAAACAAGTACTTTAGCACGGAGGAAGAAAAATGAAGTGCAGTGAAGATACAGAGAAAACTGAGAAAAGCATTGAGCAGACTAGGACACAGTTCATGCTATGCTTGGCTGTAGAATGTAGCACGACTTCCGGTTGCGAGCGAGTGAATAGAAGCAATCAACGTATTAGTGCGGGAAGCTCTCAAGTGTTTGTTCCACGTGATGTTTGCTATTGTGTTCTCTCTGGAACATGAAGCAGTCGACGGGCAAGGGGGCGGGGCAGGGAGAATGTTAGAGCTCTTGATTCCATCAGAAGAAGGGGCTGGGAAGATGAAAATGTAACCATGGTAGCTTTCTGCGGACATGGTCACTTTTGTTCATTGGCCATCTGCTGTCACTTGCCAGTGTCTTCAGCACGTACTCCATCAAAGGACCATCTCTGTCGTGGCACTTTGCTCTAGCATTCATTTTCCTCCTGCTCAAACAGATGAACAGAAAGAGCTCTCTCTCCCTTTCTTTCTTTCTCTCAATGTACAATTGCTACAGCGGCAATGCGTTCAATATAGAATCGCTTTCCGTTTCTTTATTTGTAAGAGACCACGTGGCCTGCTGAAGAAACACAAAATTGTCTTTTTCGAAGACATGGAGGTCTCTTTCAGATTCGGTAGCTGGAATATATCAAATTGCGAATCACGATTTTCTTTGGTAAACGCGATTTTATCATTGTTAATCTGAAATTCTTTCTGAGAACCACGATTTAAAGAATTTTATTATGGCTATCTTTATTTATGAGACAAAACCCAGAGACGAAATAAAACTTGTCCGAAACGAACTTTCTTTGGTATTTGAAAATATTCTTCAGGCATTTGTTCGCCTTTTTTTATTGGCATAGTTCAAATTGTCAACTTTCCAAACACGCAGAGTCATCAACAAACATTTATAAAAACTTCACCCAAAACAAGGAAAATTCGTGATCACATGCTGGAGAAATTCCAGAATTGTTCAGTCGTTGGCACAGAAAATGAAAGATATCCAAGAGTTTTAGGGGTTTCTCTTATCCCTGTCCCAGTTTTCATTTTTTGTTCCCCTATATTATTCTAGATAATAAAAAAAAACATACATATCGCGGGTAAAGTGAAATAAGGCTGATAAAGTCAGGAAATCTGAATTAAAGGAGAATGTATAAAGAGATATATAACATGAGAGAAAAACAGCATAGTAATTAGCCAATGTTTCTTGATCCGCATTCTCGTTTTAACTTTCCGACCAAAATATCTGTTTGCTGGGGTAGAATAACGTGAACCACAGACAATTTTTAAAAGTAATTTTTATTTAATTTTTATTGGGAAATATTGTTCCAGTACCATAATCTCTTAAACATGTTCTAATAATTAGAGTTTGATATGAACTGGGGCACATAGTCATTACTAGTTTGTTTTTTTTGATGGCAAACCAAAACTCAGTTTTTAAATGGTTTCTTGCTGCAGTAAAAGAGAAAGATAAGGACAGACTCAAAACTGTCAGATGTTAGACGCTGGGCTGAGTTCGCGTGCGAAATAGTCATTAACAATGCTGGTATAATAAACTGCTAAATGCAAATCTATGCCTAGCTACAAAACGTGCCATAAGCATAACATCAGAGAAAAGAAGCTGACAGTAATTACCATGAAAACCATGAATTTCCTATTTCAGAAAAAAATATGTGTGAGCTATGTCATTCATAGGTGCTTTCCTAACTGCACGAGATCGCTTGATATTGCCTTCTGAATATTTTTTCTTGTCTTCTGAATGTTGTTGTGGAATGAGGCTCAACCGAGGGTTAGGTTCATGAAGTACAAGTGTGTTATCCAAAACTTCTCACATTTTGCAAGGACATTTTTTTTTTCGTATCTGAAACATTGCAAACAATTTGCAAGAATTCCTCTGATGTAGTGGCGCGTTTGGTTTTCATAATCTTTCTTTCTTTCTTTTTTGTTTGCCTGCTTTCTTTCTTTTTTGTCTGCTCGTTTTCTTTTCTTTTTTTTTTCTTTTTTCTTTGTTACCCTCTTTGTCTCTCTTTTTCTTTTTTTCTGTTTTTTATTTCTTTTCTCGCTTGCTTGCTTTTTCTTTCTTCCCATAATTCTTTCTTTCTTTTTCCTGCTTTCTTTGTTTCCTTCTTTCTCTCCGCTCTTCATGAGGTTCAACTATTGTTGTTGATATAACTAATGCATTTCACAACTCTCCACTAGATAGCCTAGGCATACAAAGCGATAAATAGAAATACATGTATCACTAACTCCCAGAATTTCTGACAACATTATCTCTTTGTCTATGTCCAAATTGTTTTCAACACTTAGTTTGAATATACTGTAATACAAACATAAGTCTCAATACTTTCACTCTCGGCAATGCTCCTATTCTGTTGTCTCTCTGGGAGCAAATAAAGGATTTGGCCAGGCATTCGGGGGTGATTTAGGCCAAGTATATGGGGAGCACGAGGAAGGACATTGTTTGTGTGATGTCAAAACTTGACGGTTTTCACTGGCTGAAAAATTGAAACAACATTTCTGCTGTGGACGAAGTTGAGAACTTTTCTTGTTGTCTGTGTTAAAAAAAGTGCTTTGTGAATGAAACATATCGTTGAAACGTTCAAGGTGGCAAAAGTACAAATTTTAATATTTGGTACTCAAACAAAACAGAAGCTCCAACTAAATGCAACAGTTAGAAACTCAAGAAGAGCAAAATAATTGGAATAAACATCATTACATAGACAACACAGATTCACACTGCCTTCAGCATCTCGGTATGTCATTGTAGAAGCTTCGTATAGGAATTTATGACCACTTATATTAATACTTTTATATTCTTGGCACCTTTTGTGTGTGTGCGTGTGGGGACGCCCGTGTGTGTGTGTGCCCGCGCGTGTATGTATGCGTGTGTGTGTGTGTGTTGATACATGAATGAAAGACATTACTCGATCACATTCATTTTATTTTGACGTGAAGAATTCTCTTGGGCTGGATGAGTAGCAAAATAAAAACCGTGATCTCCATCACAACATCGCACAGCGGTATTATTACATTACTGCTTCAGAACTTAGAGAGCGGCAGCTGAATCGTTAAATATCGAACATTCCTGGGTCGGTCCTTTCATTCCTGGCCTTGTTTGCCCTCACGTTGTATCTTTGTGTTTGTGTTTGGTGCTGCAAGAGAGAAGAGATGAGCCGTGTCTCATTCCACACTCCATAGTTTGTGAGTTTACACACACTGGTGAGTTGGCTAGGGCGAGCATTTCTGTACACTCACACGCCATAATCATGCCCACACAAAGTACACAAACGTGATGAAGAATGGTCCGCAAATGATGGATAGGCATGGGCATGCAGGCAGGCAGAGAAATAGATAAATTGATAGACAGATATACAATATATTACATGTAAATAGATAGATAAATAGACAGACAGCAGAGTGACAGGCAGGCGGATGGAGAGATGGATGGACGGACGGACAGATAGATAGATAGATAGATAGATAGATAGATAGATAGATAGATAGATAGGTAGGTAGGTAGGTAGGTAGGTAG
>JBCEWB010764744.1:0-16624 GCA_039654565.1 Peronia peronii | reverse complement strand
AAATGTAAACCTAAAGGCTCTAGCGTAACCTTCCCCTCCTAGCAGCATTGCAATGTACCCCAGCTATACCTTGTGTTTGGACGCAACGACCAGCATTCGTAGGAAAAATAAAAATATTCCAACAACAGAATCAACTGGTCTGGTTCACTGGTTTGCCTGTGCTTGATCTCATTGTGGAGGTCAAACTGTGGTATTTTTAAACTAAAAAAAAATGTCTTGAGCCTACACTTTTTACTAAACTATTTTGACCTTTTTGTGCACATTGTGCATGGAGAACTGAAGGTGACATGTGTATGTTTGCATGACTTGTGTATGTGTGTGTGTGTGTGAGGGGGAAGGTACAGGCAGATGAGGATGAGGTAAATCAAGGAGATACTTAAAAAGTAGACCCAACAATTGCCGCGGCCTCGAATGCGGTAGACATGAAAAGAAAGGCCGATATAGCCGCCGTCGGGAACTGAACGGTCATAACCTAATGAATGAATAATAATGAATGGGGGTAGGAGCGGGTTTTGGGAATCTTTTTGAAAACCGATTAGGAGGGATCGCCATCACATTCGGCACTTGTCAAATTAGAGGAAATCAATGGAAAAAGATACTGAATTCATTAATGGTTGTCCTGGTAACGGTCGCTATGTTGTATTTTGATTCGCCATGTTGCATAATTTTACTAAAGATGAAATTCACATTTCTCAGTTGATTTATTTGAAATTTTGCATACCTACTTTTCAGTGCAATACATGAAAACGATCACAAAATATAATAATCTGATTACTTTTGATTTTTTTTTAAAATTGATGTGTAAGAAATTCATGGATTTTGCGAAAATGTGACCCCAAATCATAAATTGTTCAGTAATTATTGAGATGCTATGAAGAATCTTCTTGAATTATTATTATTTTATTATTTTTATTGTTTTGTTCTGTATTCATGCCAAATCTGATGGTATTTGCTCCAGAAATAAGCTTGGCAAAAGAGATAACCTATTAGTACTAAAAAAATCAATTTCAGTTTGTTCGTTAGTTTGTTTGTTTTTTATCACGAAAAAAGAATAGTCGTAAGGAGTATTTGATCGAACTTTCAACCTCAAAACATTTTTGTTTCACCTAATTCGTTGTCCTATTTTGTCTTTTCCTGTTTTTTTCCCTCACATTTTTCTTTTCAATTCTTGCTCCTCTATCAGGATCAGCAAAAGCTCTAATTCATTTCAGGGATCAAAACCGAAAGCGTTCTTTACTTTTGCTGTGACAGATAGTCCACTACTAAACTCGCTAACATTTTCTTACTCTGTGAGACGTTTATTTTAGAGATCTTGGTGAAAGCTTCGCTGATATTCGATGTAGTCAGCGTCTTAGATGGTCAGCCAGTGTCCACTTCTGCCACTGGGACTTCCAATATCAGAAAAAGAGATCATATTCAAATCTTATCTAAACGTTTTGCCCTTAATGAGGGAAATATTGATGACCTTGCACGTGTACCCGAATCATGAAGATATGTTAACAATTGTGTTGTTTCGAATGTTTTTCCCATTAGCCTGTCCAGTCGGTAAATATGGCCAGGCATGTAAATCCAGGTGTAGTACATTCTGCAAGCCAATGGAAAACATCAGAACAGAATCGCCCTGTCATCATGTCAATGGCACATGCCATCTGGGATGTCAGCCTGGGTACCTTGGAGATCTGTGTCAGACCAGTAAGATATTAGCTAGAGTGGGAGAAAATAAACAAACACACACACATATATACACGCACAAAGTGTAGCGGGCGGAGGAGCTTGTTACATTGACCACACGGGAAACAGCAGGGGCACTCCCAATTTCTCTATCCTACACCCGAATGTCTGACTGCAGACCACTGAACAGGGATTTTCAATTCTCGTATTATCTTTGAAGTCGATGCTTCACTGTCTTTATCAAAAAGCTGCGTAATTGAATGCCCATACCGATGTTCCTGTTTCTGACACTGTATGTATACACTAGCTAACTTTAATTTCATGTGATTCAAAAAAAACTTATAGTGTGACATTTTAATTACTCCATACTTCTGGTCATCATTGTCATCTTTCAATTACTTTTTCTTAACATTGCCTATAAATTCCTAGACACTGAGAGACTTTTGTTAATTCGTTGAAAACAATTCTTTTTTTCACCAGAGGTGACCAATGGTAATGGTGATTATGTTCATAATCTCTAGATGACATGATTGGTGGCATGAAACGTGTGGCTACATAGAAAAAGACCATGATATAAATAAAATTGTTTAGAAAGTTATCTCCAAATGTACAAAATGCTTTCGAAACCGTTTTGTCATGCCTGCATGCTGCAATAGTCTCCATTGGTTGTTAAGAATCATGCCCAATATTCCAACGACCATTATTAAATTCCCGACAGAGAAAAGCACTGCAAAGTCAAAGGACAAACATCTACCTATAGCAGCCATCGTTGCTCCTATTGCCGTCCTCATTGTTCTGGCAGCAGTTGTTGTTCTTGGCATTTTTATGTGGAGGTAACATTACTGTGATTTTATTCCTCACAGAGGATTATTCATAAACAGACATGCTTTATCTTTTGTATTTTGAAAATATTTTGACATAATCAAATGTATAAATTAATCCAAGTTTGGCTCTCTTTTATTTCCTCATTTTACACCTGAAGATTACATGAAGTTGTTCTTGTTCTGAGTTGTAAATGTTCGTTGATTTAAAACTTGAAACCATAATCCCCTTGATTCTTTATAGCTTATGAAAATAAGGAACAATTTTTGATATGTGATGATTTGGTCTCCTTTTATCCGTTTTCCTCTGTCACGAAAATATATCAAACGATGGTGTTAATAGCCCAATTCAATTTTTTTCATTAAACACATGCAGACGGTAATACCCACCCACATTTCTCTGTATGGAAGTCACAAGGGTGACTTTAATCTTTACAGGCGGCGATCACGTAGAGAAAAATTTGAGGATCCATATGAGAGACCATCTGATGAGGCATTCCTTAGACACAGAGACAGCATACCGGGGACAGGGAGTATCATGGCACAGAGCGCCAACCCTGTCAATCAAGTCAATTGGGAAATACAGGGGGTTAATGGTCGGTATGAAAACATTGCTGCAATCAACAACAACTTCACTGGGGAACCACTCCAGTCATCGCCTGAGGTAATTGTGGCTGGGACTAATCAAGCTACTTCTCCCAGTCCTGCCATATCTGCAACACTCAAACCTGCAGTGCCTGAAAAATCCCAACTTGAAGTGCCTGTGAAATTCAAACCTGTAGTGCCTGAAAAAGCCAAACCTGAAGTGTCAGTCAGACCAAAAACAACAGGTAGGCTAAAATTGAATCTGGAAACAAAAAAAAAAAAAAAGATGCTTGGCAAGTCAGACGGACAGATGTATGTCATATAGTACGCTTATCCTAAATAAAATAACAAAAACCATCTCTTGAATGGTTTTACAGAGAAAGCCCATTACTCATTATCTTTTTTTTTTTTTTTTTTTTTTATACACATCGTATCGTCACCTATCTCTGTCTGTCTCTATGTATATGCATTCGTACATTTATTTACTCATTTATTAACTTTTTTAACCTATTTAATATTATTCAGTGTACTCATTACAAATTCATGTACATTTATTATCTTTGGTTTATCTTTGGCGTGATTGTATGCTTATTATTTTGTCCCTCTAACAAATCATAAATGTTAGTCGTGTTCTCTGCCGTTCTAGAAATCCTCTAGGGTCCCAGGTAAAAATGTATTATGACAATGGTGTCCTCATTTCTCAGTGTTCTCGCCTAGTTTTACATTAAAATTGGATGCTGTTCAGAGGGACTTAATGTTTCTTTAATGTTTTTTTTTTTTCATTTTCTGTCTTAAAAACCTCATCAATTTGGCTGTAATTCTGCCATATGTGAGATCTATATGCCACCCCCCCCCCCCCTCCTCACCCCCCCCCATTTTAAAAAAAATGTTTGTTTTTTACATTTTAACCTCAAGCTTTAGTTAATGCATTAAGATTTGAGAAAGCGATATGGTTTTCATTCAATATTGTGGGGTTTATTTATTATTATTATTATTTTTTTTTTATCCCGTTCGAATCTAGGTGATCCAAATTGTTGAACTTCCTTTTATTTTGTTTTTTCCTATAAACGAACAGCTCTATTAAAAGGATAAATTTCAAATGAACTGAACATTTTTCTTCCTTTTTGCCCCATAATACTGCTTCACTGAAATTTCAGGAGAGCACATTCAGTTTCTGTGTGTATATAACTTAATATCTCCTGAAAAGCTTTAATTTTGTTGCCTTTGAAATAAAGTCATTAAGTTTTTTTGTTCTTTTTTTTTTTTTTGGACAAAATGGCAAGCGGTTATTCTGAGAATCATGAAATATTTATATGAGAGTTTCTGTTGTATTACTGATTTTATAACATGTATTGCAGTGGACACTGTTAGTTATTTGTGAACAAACAAAATTTCTGAAGATGAACACATCTGTATGTGCTTAGTTTGAACTGTTGTTGCCCCCACATTTTATCTCCCTCTTCATACTCACACGGATCAAGAGCAGTTAAAGTGAATTGGTGAAACATGTTCAGAACAAGTTTTTCATGAAGGGTGTTTTGTTCATTTCTCTTTGAATGGAATTTATTGTGAAACGTCTTTGCCAAACCTTAATGGTTTTAGTTGTCTGTTACTGTCACAGGTCGGATCAAGAACCTGCTCCACAGGAACAGTAAGAGTAAAGGTCCATATTACAACACAGTGCCTACCATCAGCCCAACCTCTGTCCCTGTTAGTGACCTGGATTCCTTCCTGGCCTCGCATGACAAGGATTTCTTCCAGGAACAGTTCGCTGTAAGATTCAGTAGTATATCTAATGTATCTTCTACAGTCCAAACACGATGCTACATGTCATAATTAATAAATAGTGAGTTAGTGAGTGTGCGAGTCAGTGAATGAGCGAGTGAGTGAATGGAGGTGAGTGAGTGACTGAGTGGGTAAATGGGTGGGTGGGTGAGTGAGTGAATGAGTGAGTACGTGAATGAGTGAGCGGGTGAGTGAGTGAGAGAGAGCGTGAATGAGCGAGTGAGTGAGTGAGTGAATGAATGAGTGAGTGAGTAAAGGGACTGAGTATGATATATACATGCATGTATAAGAAATACGCTGGTTTCTGTGATAATATGTTTATATTCTCTTTCAACGTTTTGCCTAAAGGACACTTTGTTTATGCCCACAAAAAGTGTTTTGTGTGTGTGTGTTTTTTTTTTTTAATTTATGTATTGATTTATTTATTTTGTATATATACCTATTTTTTATTTTATATATTTGTTTATTTTTATTTATTATTTATTATATACATGTATTTATAATGAATTTACTTATCTATTTAGATATTTGATGTCATGTTGCATGTGTGTGAATATGATGTTAATCTTTAATACTTTCGATTTTTACAATAGTCAGCATCACATCAACAGATAATATGAGTACCCCATGTTCTTTTAGAAAAGAGAGATAAGCAGAGTGTAAAACATCAAACAACCTCTCTGTCTTTTTCTTTTGTTCACACAGACAATCCCTGCCAACAAAGATGCCAGCACTAAGATCGCCCTCAACGCTGAGAACAGAGTAAAGAATCGATATAAAAATATATGTGCATGTAAGTCATGGTGTTGGATAAATGATGCAGATTGAGAAAGGGCAATGAGGTTTAAATACAA
Organism: Peronia peronii; assembly: GCA_039654565.1. NCBI lineage: Eukaryota > Metazoa > Mollusca > Gastropoda > Systellommatophora > Onchidiidae > Peronia > Peronia peronii. The sequence continues at coordinate 10,908 of JBCEWB010764744.1, read as the reverse complement.
ATCAGCTTACGGCCTCGAGTCAGAAAGTATTAAATTAGCCCGAAATACCTGTTAATTAGAAACAAAAAACATATGTAATAGGATGCTAATATTCCCTACTGCCTCTGTTCTGGCAAAACTACATCTAACATTGATAGTCATACACCATTAAAAATCCTCAAATACTCGAAAATTACATTATGGACAGGGGTGTTTTTTTTTTATTGCAACTTCGAGGTCCTCCGCCTCCTCCTTTCTTTACCTTGATTTACACCCAGTAGTGGACACAGTGATTAGGATATTGGGCAGATTTATTATGCATATAATCCTATCTTTCAGTTATTCTAATAAACAGACAGACAGTCACAGTTGCTCGCAGTATTTTATGAAAATTCATTTTTCGTCTGTCTGTCAACAAAATAACTCATCCGTTGATTCTTTCATATTTCATGCAGACAACCATTCTCGTGTTTACTTAGTGGAAAATGCAGGAAAGAAGCAAGGAAACTACATCAATGCATCATACATCAAGGTAAGACAGCCATAGCTTCTTGGAATGAAAAACAATCTAAAGGTCTGGCTTATTCGTCAGACTGTAAGTAATCGTCTTAGCTCTAAAGGCACCGGAGTAAGACAATAAACCAAACAAATACATATTAGTGATGGGTCCCTTAGTTCTCATAGTCCCAGAATACTGGGTTGATTGAAAGACATCCACAAAATCTTTGACCGCTCATAAGAGAAGTTGTTGCAGGAAGAACTTTGAGTTACACTAGCAGGCTACTGATGACGAACATCTCTTCTCTAAGGAAATGTTTAGGCATAGGCCTATCATTTGTTTTGTTTTTTTTTTTTTTTCATTTGTCTTCTAGTTTTCACTAGAAATTGGTATATGTATGACCTAGAAGATTATGAATATGCATGACCTAAAGGTTACGACTAGTTTACGGTCACAGAGGATCCTCACAAATAAATATAATATGTATATATTTATACCTATAATGTTAAGAATATTGATATTTTTTTTCTCTTGACAGGGTTACAAGGAAGAGGAAAAGTTCATAGCCTCACAGGGTACACAGCTATTATTTGCTCTTTTGTACGATCTTTACAAAGAGAGGCTAAAAATGCTCGACTATAAATGGCGAATCATGACAATAAAAACTCTGCTTGATATTATTGCGACGTTGCAATAGAACTACCTTTATCTATACAACAAGAAAAGGCTACAATAGCTTTTTTTTTTTTTTTTGGTTTCAACCAGATAAGACTTTTTCTCTTTTAAAATTATTTTTTTCTTAATGAAGGCTTTTAAGTTCCCAGTTCAACATTTGGCATTGAAATTTACACACGAGTTAAGACTTTTCACATTTGTCTTAATCTGCATTACTCACGTAAGAACAGAATTCTCTCTATAACAGGTCCCACCCGGGCAATACTAGAAGATTTTGTGCGCATGTTGTGGGAACAAAGGGTTGAGAAAGTTGTTATGCTGACCAGCTTGGTGGAAGGAGGGACGGTGAGTTATGTCAACTTGGGTTATACATCTTTCTGTCAAAGACGACAGCAACGATTCTTAGTAGATCACAAGACTACAACCATAAGGAAACATAAAAATGAAGCTATGCAAAATTATCTCAGTAGCTGTGATATTATCAACAATTTAAAAAAAAAATATATCAGGAAACTGATGACCGTTTACATTCTTGGTTTTTTTTTGGTAAACACCTAGTGCATGATTGTGAGTCTTATATCAAACAGTAAGTGAATGTCCATAAATATTGACTGTACCTCACAATAATGTTGTGGAAAAAATCGATGTATGAGAAATAGCGAATTGTTTTCTTATGATATAGTCTGTTACATCCATTGTGTGTAAGGAGTTTTGTTGTGTATCTATATCGTCAAGAGGCTTAGAATATTCCTCATATGGAAGATGCAGTAAATGTTCATGCATATCGCTGCCTTCTCTGCTATTCTGTCACTGCTCTTTCCACTGTATCCGGATAACACTTGTATGGATCAAACACCTACGGCCACCGATATACCAGAGCGGTCGTTCAATTATCAAATGAGAGTCACTCATCATGTGAAGAGTATGCTGTTTGGCTTTTTGCAATACACCCCATGCCAAATTATAGGTATAATTTTTGTTTTCTTTGCAGGAAAAAGATTTTTGTCTAAGATTGTAAACCTGTTGTGTTTCCCAGATGAAATGTGAGCGTTACTGGCCTGAGGAAGGTGAGATGGATGTGGGAGATATCAAAGTCAGACTGACAACCACTCAAGTCTTTGCTGACTACACTATCCGCACTCTGCTGCTCTCTAAAGTAAGAATTTACCATTTGAAACTATTGCAATTTTGTCTTGCTGAAATCTCTTTTGATGTCAGTTTTCTTGGTAAGATAATAATTATTTTAAGGTCTAGATTATTGCTCTGATACATGAATGAAGCTGCATTTATTAACTTTGTATAGCAAGATATTCATAATGTTTGCTTTTATATGTTAATTCACCGCTAATAATTGTAGCTGCTGCATTCAATCGCATTGATACAAAATAGTGATTATCAAATCAGATGCAGGAAGAATTTGTGATAATGACGACCAAAGAAATGTACATGGCATGACTAAATGTCTTCATTCTGTATTAATATTCCTTAACAGAGAGGCGCTCCGGTTCAAAAAATGACCCAGTTTCACTTCACCAGCTGGCCAGATAAGGATGTTCCTCAAACTCCCTGGGGTTTGGTAGACTTCGAGCAAAGGGTGGCTTCCCTTCATACAGACAAGCTCATAGTGGTCCATTGCAGGTAGGGCTTCATGAAATCTGCTGGTATATTCCTAATATAGTTGGCTCGAGGCAACAGCGATCCACTCAATGAGAATGAGTATTGTCACGAATATACTGTGCTTTTAAACATCGCTGGCATAATGCGGCTTAATACATTGAACCATTTCTTTGATTGCACTATCTGATCTGAGCACACTTGGCCTGTTGGTCTGGCATCTCTATATTTTATCTTTTATTCGGTCGCTTCTATACGTCCTTGTTTATTCAGTCTGAATCCTTCTGGCCCTTCAAGCTACCTTCATATCTGGTTCCAACTTATTTTTTATTCATTCATCATTCACGCAACATGCCTTCTCTCCCGCTCCTTCTTTCTCTCTGTCTCTGTCTCTTTCGAGCTCTCAGTATCTGTCTCTGTTTTTCTGTCTTACCTTGACCCTCTTTATATCAGTAACATGAGCATTGTAAAAACCCATTTCAAAATGAAATGATGCAGTATATAACTTGGAAGACAAGGACATCTTAAAAAGAAAAATCTATCTATTGTTAGAAATTGAAATAATTTTTAGTTGTACAATGCAGATCCTGATATATCAGCTCGAAACTAATCATAAGTTCGGTTCTATATTCCATAACAGTTGAAGTAATGTTTTATACTTTTTGGATGTAACTCTTTGGAAATCTTTTATTGTTCTTTACTAATTATCACTATATTTCTGAATACCAGTGCCGGCGTTGGTCGGACAGGCACGTTCATTGCACTGAGAAATGTGATGAGAGAGGCTGAGGACACGGGCCGAGTGGATTTCTTCACTACAGTGCAACGTCTGAGAGTGGATAGGATGAACATGGTGCAAACTGCTGTACGTAAATCCTGCATTTGGATTTTGTCTTTTTTTTTCAAATAATAACTTCAAAATATTTTCTCCAATCTCTCGCGGCGTATGACAAAGTCTTCTTGAGGAATATAAAAACCCTTAATACCAGAACAGAAGAGTTATAGGACATTGTCTCTTATCAAAGATTTTATGCTTGTCACTCTGGTCACTTAATTACCGATCATCAGTGAAAGACTTGCCACAGTTTGCATAACCAGTAGCAGTAACTGTCCATCAGTCTCACCATATTAACATAATGATATTGTCTGCCATTATGTCATTTTCACCCCAGCTAATTTCATTGTTTGTCTTGGAATGATTGATCCATGACTATGAAGGCCACTTTTACTTGTTCACAAAGCATAATACTTGTTAAGCAGTGCTTTATAATAATAATACTAACTAACTGATCAAATACCAATAATGCCGGATTTCTAACACAGATGGAATAGGCTGTTCATGAAATGAATAGAACTGTATAAGGTGTCCCTCAGGTTTGGACACATTGGAAATATCGACTGAGTGTAACCTCTCTATCCAAACTCTTATCCTTCTTCAGCCCACTCTCCCTCTCTTTTTGTCTCTCCATGTTCGTCTCCCTCCCCCCCTCCCCCCCCACCTTCTTCTCTCTCTCTCTCTTTCATACTCTTTTTCCTCTCTTTTCCTCTTGCCTTCTCTAATTTGTTCTTCTCCTCTAATGTCTCCTCTTTCTCTCTCTACTTGCCATGTTCCCTCCTCTCCCTTTCATCCTCTCTCTCTCTTTCTCTCCCTCCATGCCCCTTTCCCCTCTTCCCTTTCTCTCTCTATTTCTCCCCTCCCGCTCCATCTTTCTCTCTCATTCCCTCTGTTTCCTTCCCCTTTTCACAATCTTTTCCTTACTTCCTTTCAACTCTTTTTCGGTGTTAAAGCAGGGAAGTCTTTTACAGCTCTTTTTGCTGCTAGATCTTGACTTTTACAAGCATTGTTATCATCGGAGATTTGTAACCAACCTGTGCTTGGTGACCCAGCACATTCCAGCAGACACCGCTCTCATTTTATCTTAGTAACGAACTCAAAGTGAATCATCTTATTGATTTAGTATATTTGACTATAAGCCTATTCGTCACATACCGTGTTAACTCTTTGTTATATGTCTTGTCCTAGTAATATACACTTTGAAGTACAGCTTGAGATGATGATTGTATGATAAAAACTTCAGGTGCAGTATGAGTTTCTGCACAGAGCCGCCCAAGTAGCCATACTGTGCATGGGGACAATAGTGACAGCCAACGACGTCCACAAGAGACTGGAGGATCTGGAACAGCTATCAGAGACAGGACAAAGCCGTATGGAAACAGAATTCAAGGTAGGATAAAAAGAGTAAACAGCGAGTTTGAAGCCCGAAGATGTAAAAGTAAGTAGCATAATTAAAATACTAATCCCATCTATCAATTTGTACAAGAACATTGCGGTAGTTTTCCCTAATCTTTCATTGGTTTTAATTGCAGACTATGATATTTATATTTTTTTGACAATCTCTAATAAGTGTATGTGATGTTTGTTTCAGTTTTTGAAGTACTGTTTTCTTACACGAAATCAGCCATGCTTTGTTTGTTTGCACTGCAGGCTATTTGCCGTGTCTGTGACCAAGACGAGGAGAAAGCTACAGAATCTGAGGCGACTGACGAGGGGCAAAATATCTATCAAAATAGCAGGGCCATATCTAACAGATGCAAGAATCGCCTCAGCAATATTTTACCAAGTACGAAGAACCCAAGTTCTTTTATTTATGTGTGTATATATATACATGTGATACCAAAATTTTTCTTTTTTTCAGGTTAAAAAAAGGTTAAATTGTCGTTCTGTGAAGAAAAAAAAAAAAAAAGTATCTTAGAAAGTAGTTAAAAACAACCAAAAACAGTTGTCGATCTTTTTATATATATATTGCAAGATTTCATATAGTAGCATAGTAGCATAAAAGTAACACTGCTCTTACTCGAGTCTTCATATTATCTGTCACACGTACCATGATACACACTATTGTCCTAATGTTTCAAAAGTCCATTATTGCAATTATTAGTATCAATGACCTTGGTCATTATTATTATTACCAAATAATGTTATGCATGGTGAATTGTAAATCTTCATGTGTTCTAAACAAAAATCCTATATAATTACATTGGACAATGCTTTCCACTCTTCCAGGATTTTATCAACAGACAATATGTGCTATATGAGGCACTTTTATTGTCGGGGGGGTGGGGATGGGTGGGGGAGGGGGAATAAATATGCTTGTCTGCAAAGAGTTTACACTAACAGTAGGGCGAACGTATTTGGATTTTGTATAAGTTTACCCTGTTCATGAGTGTCCCACGCTTCTCCAGTTAACGAATGTTTTATGCCATCTCATTTTCCATCCTCACCCTGTCCTTCCTAGCCCTACATTCTACATTCTACATTCAATTATCCTTCCCTTAAATTGTCTCTGTCCTACCGCTCTTAAAGGGTGGGGTGGGGGAAGTGGGGGGGGGGGGGGTTCTGTGAGTCATTTTGGAATCCACTGGGGGAAGATGATTTAAATCATTGCCATAGGTTTTGGCATGCTAAGGAGAGGAAAACAATCGAAAAAAAAAATTAAATCTCTCATGGCTACCATAACAACTGCCACCGTCTTGGATTTTGCTACCCGATATTGCCAAACTTTACTCTAATTAAATAGGCTTTGTTATTTCCAAACGATTTGCTTGAAATTTTGCGTGTACATATTCCAGTTCAATATTAACATTTTGTCAGGCCAGATTTTGAGAAAGTGCTTAGTTTTTCTCCACAGTTTTTTTGAAACTGGTATGTAAAAAGGTCACAGATTTTTCGAAAATTTGACCCCAAAATCTCAAATTTCTCAAAAACATAAAATGATAGAAAATCCCTCCTGATGAGAATTACATATTGTTTTGTTCTGTATTCACACCAAATTTCATTATAATTGGTCCAGAAATAAGAAAGTAGTTTGCACATTTTGTGTTGAAAGCCGTCATTTTGAAAACCAAAAACAAAAAAAAAAAACGCATTGAAAGTATTGTCAACGAGCAAAATACTCAAAAAGAAAAAGCTTTTATATCGGGCTTTGAAACTACGGACATGATTATTTCACATGCTAAAATTCTCTCCGTGATTTCTCTGACTTATTTTGCTTTTTCCTGGGCATCAGCTCAATTTTTAAAAAATTCATCTTTGCTCCTTTATCCCTATCACTAACGCCTGCCGTGGAGCAATTTCAGGGTCCTGAAGGGCCTGTATATGGCCGTCATATCTTCTTTGGTCAGAAATACTAGTTGACGGAAAGTGTTGATCCTTAATGTGACAGATAGTGCACTACTGTGCTCTCAAACAGCAGAAATGGGGCAAATTATTCTCCCAATAGGCCGCAGAAACTTCATTTTAGAGGTTCTGATGAAAATTTTCGCTGATTTTAGGCGTGGTCAGCATCTCCAGTGGTCAGCCATTGCCTATTTCCGGCACTGGAGCTCCCAATACTGGTGGTGAAGATCATAATCAATTCTTTTGTGCACCATTTGCCCTTAGAAAGCGAACTATTGTCAGCTATCATTGAATAACGAACCCCGACCGAGCCAGGCTCTGCATGTTAGAGGCATTGGTTACCACTGAATGACCACCCTTTCAAGACCTTAGAATGGACATATCAATTTGTTTATACCATTTTTATATTAGCAAAAGGCGTAACTTTTAAGAGCAAATAAAAGTCCCGAAATGATTTTTTTTTCTCGAAAACCCGATTTCAGAACTCGCTCCTCCTTAAGGGATTTCCGTTTCTCTCTTTTCTGCAAGAGTTACAGCAACTGAGAACTGATATCTTCTCGTGGCCACCAATCCTTTTGTTAATAAAGCCAACACCACGCAAGATTCAACAGAAAATACAGTAGGACGAGGCTATTGCTACCGGGTGGTCAAAATAATCCCAATGGTCTATTGCTCTAGATGGTCTTAATAATATTATAACTACGTCTTCCAGGGTCCTTGAAAAAAAAAACAACAACATATATCTCATCCTAATTCTAACCAACTCTCATTCTAATCCCAACCCAGATCCTAATTCGGACCATAAATCTAATCCCAATCCTAAAGTTTACCCTATTTTAACCCTCCAGAAGCCACCTGATCTGATGTAGGACTTCTCCCTTTTGGAGTCAGAGATTTAGATCTAGAATCTGCAGAATCAAACTCAATGCCTCGAATCAAATCAGTCAAAATGCAATGTGATTAGTCATAAAATTGTAAGGGGTGAAGATCACTGTCTTGACATCCTGGTCGCATTAGCCATTGCGAATACAATATTATCTGCATATAACGATGTTTGATTTGAGGGAGGAAGGGCACCTTGTTTGAGCCGACAGACACCTGACCCTTGACGGAAAGTGTTGCGGGTTAGAATTTTATCAGCGGAACAGGAAAAATTCGAATTTGCTTTTCCATGGCTCGACATCTGGTCTGCTCGGACAAAGGCAAACATGTTGGTGGTCCCTCTGTGTATCTTTGAAAAACACTTGGCAATCTAAAATCTGTTCCAGAACAGGTGGTGGTGCAACTGTCCGGAGAAAATTTCCAAAAGTTCAAAATTCAGTTTCTACCCATAGTTAATTTCTTCAAATCAAGAAGGCTAGAGCTCACTACATGTTAGCCGAAGAATATTAAATCACGACGAACTGTTAGTCCCAATTTCGTATCAACTGTTACCATTTATTTATCATTATTGTGTTTTCCTCCGTAATTAAATCATAAACAGTACTCACAACTATTATTCTTTGGAGGGCATCTAGGTTCAGTAGGCTTAAGTCACTCATAGCGAGGAGGTTTCCTACCCATCCCGTGTTTCTAATGTCTTTTTTGCCATACGGGCTTATTTTCATAGTGCACTCGGGTCCCATACTTCGAGCGCCGGTGCTCTGTTCAAATTAGACAGGAAGTCGTCAATGCGCGGTCTATTTAACACATGTAGTATGTCTCTGCTCTGGAGATAATTACGAGGAAATCCCTACATGAGAAATACTTTTCTAAATGCTCTCTCTCCTTTGAAAAACTGTAAATCAAGGATTTAATAATCGCCCTTCTCCTTTCCCCTCCCTGCCCCTCCTTATATACTTCTATTTTTTTACCACGGCTTTTTATCTCTATATTATTGTGTACCTGGTTTTGCTCCAGTGTCCTTGAATCATACTGGATGTCACAATGACCGTGCACGAATGTGCCAAATGTTTAGCTGACAACAGCTCAAGTTTACACATCACACAGACACGCCATGACACAGCGGGAGGTAACTCGGCACTGACGTCTTGCTGTTCTTCATGTTTAGAAAGAAGAAAATGATGAGCATAAAAATGGCTTGAAGCCAGGAAATACTTGACATAGACGCGACTGTTTACGTAACAGACCGGAAAACGGCGTCTACATGAGTGTAGATTTAAACGAGACTTTTTGTGGACAAGATCTGCTCTCTCTCTCTCTCTCCCTCTCCCTCTTTCTCTGTCTCTCTGTCTCTATCACAAACAAATATTCTCTCCTCAAATTATGTTTTCTTTCGTTCTTTTTCTATATATACTCACACCCCACCCCTCTCCCCTCCTTTTCCATTGTTTCTCTCTGTTATCTCCAGTAACAAACCGAATATTTTTTAATCTGGACCTTCTGTAGGAGATTCATTCGCTCTTGAAATAGCAAATCCCTCTGTTTCAGTCTGTACGAGTACAAACTTGAACACATTCGTTTGAAGAGATTTCGACAATATTTAAGTGATTAAAATAAATAAGGACAAGTCAGTTCGATAAACATTGGCGAACCATGTACTGTCGAAGAACTGAAATAAGAATTCACCAATATCCCGGGAAATCCCATCAACCCATGACCTTGGCTTTGTCTTTGGCCTCACTTCTTGGCTTGACCCTGGTGGGTAAGAAATTTATGACTGAAATTCTCCCTTATGACTGACAGACTCATCTCATCGCCTACTGAACCGAAAAGCCCTCGAAATAATAATAGTAATGAGTAGTATTAATGATTTAATGACGTGGGAAAACGGCTGATGTACTTCGGCGTTGGATTTTTCCAGAAATCTTATGTTCTACTATTGCTCATCCATTTCGTTTCGTTATTGATGCAAAATTCAGAATGGTCATGAGACTCCACAAACACTGAAGTGTGGACAAGAATAGTCACCCTGATTGTCTGTCGTTTCTGACAAAGTCCATATATGGACACCAATATCCTTAGATTTACGCCAGGTTGGGCTGTACGTCACCATGAATATAACATCACCATCAAAATATATAACTCGTAAGCTTGCGGCGATTCCCACAAGGAGCCGCATATTTACTTATATTCATTTTTCGCTAGTTTCTCCGTACAATCTTTGATTATCCAAATTTATATACATATTTTGATGTTCCTTTTATAGATCTAATTCGTCAACTCATTATTCATATGGTATTTAACTTTGTATATACTTTGTTCAAACTTTTTTTTTTTAGACCTGTAAACGTATCTCACTGTGCTAGGCACAATATAGTGTAATCGTGCAGATGTGCCGTTAAATGTCAACACAAATTAAATCTCAACCCAAACAAACAAACAATCATGTATATAAAAAAAAAGCTGCAACCAAAACCTCTTACATACTATTTGTATAAGGAGTAAAATGTGACCTTGACATTAAATGAAACAGTGAAAATACTCCTATCTTCTCCTTAATATGATTTTCTTAGAGATATACGAATTTCATCGTTCCACTTAAATATCCTTAGATTCATGCACACAAGAAGTTGCAGCCTAACGCTGTTATATTCTATTTGTACAAGGAATAACAATATGACATTGACATTAAATTAAACAGTGAAAATACTCGTATCTTCCCCTTGTGATCTTCTTAGAGACATATATATGTACGAACTTCGTCGTTCCACTCAAAATGTTTATGTTATCTTTCATTCCTGAGACAGAGAGAATTTATGCAGTGTGTTGTACTGTATGGGACACTCTGTATTGTATCACCTATATATCTATGCACTTGCAGGCAGATACAAACAAATACGCAGATATTATATATTCGACAGCACGCTCGTAACCTTGCCCTTCAGGATTTTCATTGCTGATACTCAGACGATGTGAGAAGGAAAGAAAAACTTTCTGTCAATGAAATATAGATAGACAGACAGACAGATAGATAGATAGATAGATAGATAGATAGATAGATAGATAGATAGATAGATAGATA